>JAQIXS010000586.1:0-42848 GCA_034700785.1 Rossiulus vilnensis | reverse complement strand
CTCCGTAACTCGTAAAGTGGAAATTTTTTTCAGAATTTACTCCCAAAAATTCCAAATTACGGAGAGTTGACTGTAAAGCTTCAAAAGTAATATACAAGTAATGTTGCTTCTTCGGGTTGGAAAAAGTAAATATGTATTATATAAGTCCACAAAATCCATGTTTGATTTAAATTTTTACATAACTACAGCGTGTGACCATATACAAAATGTCAAAATTGTTACACATATGGCCATATACGATATATCGTTGCATGTCCACACCTGGAAAATATAATACAATAACTTATATTAAATTTCAAGTTTTATTTACATGTATATTGGCAAGTATCACATTTGCTTCTGGGAAGTTTGATAACAAATTCGAACTTTTAAATGGCCAGGGAACAGGCCTTAACATGAATTTCATTGAAGCTACATGTATATGGGGTTACTTAAGAAGGAAATTGTGCAAAAGAGTCCACATTTATAGGCAGAACTGGAAGCAAATTATCACGATATGTCGCACTAAAAGTGTCGAATATTGCCAAAAGCTCATTGAATCACCGCCACGTCGAGTTCAGGCTCTAATCCAAGCAAAATAATGCTAGACAAAATATTAATTGCAAAATTCCCAAAACATTTGTCCGCATGATGGTAAATTTCCACACATTTGACCCAGGGATCATCTTCGTTTTTATTAACATATTTTCGTCGAGTGCAGTATAATATTAAATTAATATCTTCATAAAGCTGTCAAAGTTAAAATTTAATAATCCACATTCAATTTTGTGCTAGCATGTACGCGCTATCATTTTGAAACTAGCAGCACTTGATTTGGAAATTTCCTAACATTTGTGAGTGTACATTCGCGCAAGTGATCCTAGTCGCGTCTTGAACCTACAGTGTACGATTTTTCTGCTACACCGACCACATTGTGGAGAGAATTAAATTCCCTACTTAAGCATGAACTCGAAGAGGACTCGGATGCATCGAGGCCATTATAAATTAAAGCGTAGGCTCCATGCTGGATGAAAGCAGATCGACAGCGTCGGCGATAAGCAAAAAAGAAAACGTCATCGAAATTTAATGATGTCACATTGTTTCCAACGAGATCGTAGCTGATTGAAATATTTGTTTTCCGTATCGCGTTTGAAATCGCTGTTCTATCTTCGACGAACTATTTTTAGACGAACGAGAGGAGAGCGTAAAAACGACGTTGAAAGTGTCCACGAACGGTTTGCGTCTATTATGTGTTTTTCCATTCGCCGTCATCTGCAAGTGTGCTCGTGCATGGCAACTTCAATTAAACGCAGGATAATTCTGCATGGCCCGAGCGAAATGGGAAAGTTGTTTTGCGCTCAAACGCTTCCACCCACTGGGTTTAGAATTAAAATTAGGATCGGTGTTCTCCCGGGTCTTGCGTTGCATCCCCAGGGACGTCTGATAAGTATTCCAATGCTCCGGGACAGCATCTGCCATCTGGTTCTGTTATCGATGTTATTTGCCATTGTGGCGCGTTTATTTTTAACCTTTTTACTGATGAACTGTAATCCATGAATCATTTTTCACGTTTGAATAACATGGGGTTGGGGCGCGTCGTCGCAGACCACTAATCGGAATCAAGGTCGTCTAGATGACACGATATCAATACTTGGGACGTCAAGCATTATAGGGTGTAGTAAAAAATAGATAGTCGATGCAAAGGAGGACGATTGAAAGCCATTCTAAATTTAGGGTTGTCAATAAATTGCGCTACGTTAAAAGAGGGGCTAACATCCCTTAAAATTGTGTACACCTGACTTCACAAGGACTTCAAAGTGACTTAACGATTTCAAAGTCTTCAGTGGGACATCAATGACTGCGATGAGATTTCATTGACTTCAATGGGATTTCAATGATTTCAGTGGGACTTCAAAGACTTCAGGCTAACATTCAATGCGTCAAAATAATGTTTTGTGGTATTATATCCAGCTAAGGGACTGTCCAACGTTACGTGCGTTACATGGGGTGGGGGTGTTTTTCTTAATGTAACGTCACCATCTAAAGTCTAAATATTATGTATGATAATTTTAAATTTACACTCATACCTCGCAATACAGACGCACTTTATACGGCGTTTCGCTACGACGGCCCTTGTGTTTTATGTCCATGTTTCGTTTTACAACTTGTGCGTTCTGTAATGTGTTTGAGCCGTATTGAAGCATTTATGCCACTAGGATCCCCAGTGGACACCCTCTTTTTTCATACCTTTTAATTGTGAAACCCTGGACATCCTGTTTCATAGAAAATAGCAACTAATAGAGCTAATGAAACACTTGTTCGATATAAAGATATTAAAATTTATAGATTTTCAGCATGATATTTGGAACGTATCCCACGTAATTTATTTTGATTTGTTTGTAATTGTTTTGTTATACAGCATTTTGCTTTACAACCACCGTTCTAGGAACGTATCTAGGCTGTTAAGCGAGGCATGAGTGTATTTCTTCTAGTAACATTCCAAAACCGTTATAATTTTAACATTTTAAACATTTTCCTATTAAAGCATATACAGTCTTAGAAATAATGAATATAATCTATGGCGCAACATCAGACCCAATGAGTGTGGAGTGCAGTGGTACATCCTACATAGGCCTCAGGTGAAAATGGGAGCCAAAGGGTGATAAACAAAAATTTACTGGGATTTCAGAAATGTTTGCACAATTCTCCCCAAAAATACGTTCTAAACTTTACTCACTTTCAGTTTTTGGAACAAATTTCTCTGACCACCCTGAGCATTGAAAATACAAAAAGGGACATATACAATATATGGAGAGGTTGTTGGTTTAATATTTAACTAATCATTACCTGGGGCATATGTTAAGCGTCTAGGGAGTAAGATATACAGTATTCTGCAGGCTTCAGCCGCTAAGATGAATGAGTAAGAAGACAGATTTTGGTAAAAAATACAACTGTAATTTTGCAAGTTTCATGAACTTGAATTCAATATTTGTGTACTCGTATTTTGTTTTCAACAAATAGTGCAACTCATGCCACTGCACTAATGGAGTCTCCGCTCCACAATTTTGGTTTTTTGCGTGGGTATTCAGCTCCAGTTTTGCCTTTAATACTCACTAATACGAGCAGTATAGTTTGTCTACATTGTTTAAAATTCACAAACTTGCGAGTATAATTACGACCACAGACAATGCTTCCAATCTGTTATCTGCTATTGGAATCAAATTAAGTGCAGCCGTAAGCCATGTCCCCCTGGTTTGGAATCCCCTCTGACTTCAGTGACTACAATAGGATTTCAGTGATTCCAATGGGACTTCACTGACTTCAAAGACTTCAGCAGGACTGCAAAGACGTCAACCAACATGTACACCAGACTTCAGAAGATGTTAGCCCCTCCACTTCACTCCCTTTGGGCTATTTGTTTTCTACAAAATACATGTAGAAAACAAATGATCAGGCTACGTCAATCTAGAAAACAAAATAGACCAAGGATGACTTTAATGTGATGCACTTCAATTTCATAATGTATGCCTGTGATGTTAGGAATGGACCCTGATTTGGTCGAATGAAAGGAACTGTGGCATCTTCTTATTATATAATAGCCAGGCTTTCTGCTTGCAAATACTCCCTCAAGGATTCTGTACTTGGAATTGAATAACAGATGCACGTGTTCGTATCAAGAGTATTTCTGAAATATTCTTCGTGCTGCTATTTTTTTCTTCTTCGATAACCTCGTAAATGTCATCCTAGGCTCCTAGACAGGATACGTTGAAATTCCGTCGGGAAATCCTTGCTTACGGAAGTGCAGAGGCATCTCGATGTCTACAACGTATGACAATGGACATCATAAATTATAGCTGTTTGCTAAAGTACGGAGGGTTTTCGTAAAGTATTAGCAAAGTCGTCGGCTTAATAATTAATTGCACCGGTTAACGTCAAGTAAGTCTCGAGCTAATTAATTATCGGGGAATTTCTGCTACGGCCCTTCCGCCATTTAAATTTTAATTTCCAAATAAAAGCTTGAATAATGAGGATGGCTACGCAATCTTGCATCCAGTCAGTTAAAGTAGACACGTCAAGTTCGATAACCTGTAAGTGGATGCTTGGTGATGTAACACAATTTGACCAAATGACCATTAATTTACCTAAGGCCATTTGCATTCACCATTTCACAAATTCCCCGTACATTAGATCACTGATCTTATTATGTTTCATCAACAACACGTTTTATTGCTGAAAGGGCTGTTATTCTATAGTTGAAATTTAACGCTTGATAGGAGCGAGATACTCAATCACAATTAGTAGCAAATAATCGTTGATAAAGCGGCAGAAATTGAAATTGTCTGCCGAACCGTGTAATGTAGGCGTCGAAATGCTTATTTAACAACCCAATGGCTAGTTTTTAAGATTCTTACCAAAAGGTTTTTTTAACGATTCATTCTAGGCTATACCAAAAACACTTGAACACTTGAAAATCATTATTTTTGATGTCGCGCATCCTTGTTGTTGTAAGCTTCACAACAGAGGCGAAATCAGAAAAAATTATGGAGGTGGGTCGCACTAATTATGCAAGGATATACGAATGTTTCTGTAAAGATAATGCGCCGCTCCCACAAGCCTGGAAAGTTTATAAATTGTGAGGCAGGGGCGAACCATAATACGAATATTTATCTTGAAACATGGCCTCCAAAATGTGCTATGCAATGCTTCCAGTTAAAAACACATGTGCCCTAGTTACAGAATACAGCATTTTTATCAATCAAGGCGAATATTTAAACCAGGGGGATATACAGAACATGTATATGTATATTGTATGATATGATAGGTAGGGCAAGTACCCATCCACATTACATTAACAATCAACTTCTAGAAATCCGAGCCCGTTCGGATCCATGTTATTCTTGGTTTTATTTTTTGCATGCCATAAGACGCTGAAATTCTCTTCCAAAGGATATCCTTAATACATTAAAGCTACAAGAAATTCAGTTTAGCAATGAATCCACGATAATATGCGGTGGAATCTGAACGAATAACCTGGGTTGATGGATTACGTCCCCCTACCACGTGGTAAATACTGAATTGAATTGAATAATCATGGGTTCGCCACTGCCTCACAATTTATAAACTTTCCAGGCTTGTGGGAGCGGCGCATTATCTTTATAGAAAATGTAAGACAATTGGCTTTTTTATAAAGGCCGATAGTTATGACATCATATTATGAGCCCAAATCGTTGAAAATTCCCCCTGAATAAACCCCACAGCCAGTTATAATTTAGTCGTTGTTCATACATTGCATGTTATTTTTCAACAAAAAAATGGTTTTAGTTTGTGTCGGGTCTTGTCGTACAACCAAATTAATTTCAACGTTTTTCAGCTATAGCCTTGATAATTAAAGAGTATACTGCGCCATAATCAATCAGAATTATTCAGCTTATAGATCATGCTTTCTTTCATTAAGAAAGTCACACCTACTCGGCGCCAGTGCCCACTGACGGGAAATGAGTCATGGGACACAAAAGATTAATGGCATAACGCTCTCTCTTTCTATTGGTCCATTTGAATTCCCTGTATACTCTTCATTTATCAAGACTATAGTTCCTAAAAAAGGTCTCGCATACATCTGCCAACAAGCTACGTCATTGACCAGTTGGGCGCAATTGAGCCAGTTATCCGGGCCGGATTTACTCGCCCGCGCCCTGGTCTCGTTATTTTTCGCGTGTGGGCCTGTATCCCTCGCAACCCGGCTCGATGTGGGTCACTGCAAGCTGGATCTTGAACTAGAATCTGCGAGCCCCAGATGGATGGGCTCCACATACCTGTTGCCATAGGCACCGAGCGCGGAGCGATTGCGTGGGCGTACCGCGTACCTGAGTAAACAGCGCACTATTTTTTTTTTCAGTCGAACTTCGTCCTTCAATCTCATCTTCTTTGTTGAGCCTCGCGAGCTATATCGAGACCCGGCTGGAAACTCGTTCATTAGATCTAGGTTAGCTCCGGGTTTACTTTTCATTCCTAATTCCAAAACCGATTGGAAAATGAGGCGATCGCCTTAGGGGCGCCCTGCTGCGGACTCGGTGCGGCCATGCTTTCGACGCTGGGGCGCTTGGCCAGAAGCCGATTGCATGATTGTTTGTTGGTTTAGCGAAGGTTATTTAGGCGACTTGGGATATCCGGGGATGGGACCATGGCATTTGCTGAAAAAAATGTTGACGGCTGTGGGACATGCTAGTCCTTTAGGCGCTCACTGCTGGTGGTTTGTGCCCTCTGCTAATGTTATTACAGCATAGCCATGCGAAACTTTAGGCAGAATCACACTGCCGTCACGTCACGTCCGGTTACGTGACGGGACCTGAAACGCAAAAATCTGACACCCGGTTTTGAGTCGAGGCAACGTGACAAGGAAAAAAAATGGCGGAATTGCAACATTGAAAACGTGTGAGAAAATGTGGCTTTGTATAAAATATATTATTTCGGTCAACAGTTTACCGAGTTGTTAACGTGGATTGAAAAAACGGAAGGAACTAACAGTGATTGGTAATTTTATTAAACGTAGTTTCTGTTCAAGGTCTTGACCATTTTTATTTCTTACTCGTTTTGATTATTAACGATTGTAATTAAGACTTGGAAATCAGCAATAATCAACAGCATGCGCGTGGAATGTCTTTTTTGAAAAAGGAAATATTTACCGACTGTTTTTTTCTGAATAGTACAGATGGCTTGTGGATAACGTAACGTGTCGTTCAACGTGCCACCCCGTATATTGTTTGGTCAATGTTCTGTCACGTAACTGTACGTGGCTTGACGTTAGTGTGATTCGCCTTTACTGACGTGCCCACCAGAAATGCCAACCTTGAAAAGTGTTTGTTCTTAAAAGTTTGGCTTCACTTGTTTAGTAATTAGTAATTATTTTTCATCTTCCCCACCCTCATGTATTGTTGGTCGTCCGCTATCCTCCATCATTTGAAAACAACTCGTTTTTTCATAATTAGTTAGATAAACACGGCAAAAGCCCGATATGCAACCTACGAAGACGGAGTTTTCCCCGTATTGAAACTCAATCCGAAGATGGGCATTGGACATTGTCTAACGGATGTTATCCATGTCTATTTTAAAATTTGTAAATCAATGAGACATCTTAAAAGTAATATGAAATTCGAGGAGAGTTAGCAGACGAACAAATGTAAACGGGGGTAATTACTATAAATATGGGATTGTTAAATTAAGACCGACCCAAATGCTTGCCCTTCATGTAAAACATTACATATTTTTTGCTTCAAATGCATTACCTGCTATAATTGTTAAATTTATTTTCATCGGTGTAGATTTGGTCGTCTACTAGGGTCTCTGTTATTTTTTTATAATGTTAGAATGTTCCGTTTATTAAATAAATTTTAAAAAGCGCAAATAGGTTTTCCCTCCAATGCAATCTCCGAAGGAGGCTGTTTAGCGTTTGTTTTATTATTCAAATTTCTTAACTTTTTATGAATAAATGGGACTTTTTCAAATTATTAAACTAGCTCAGACCTTAGTGAACGACCACCTACAAAGGAACATATAAATTTCGCAATTACAATAAATATTTCAAGCAAAATATGTAATTTTTGCATGTTGGGCATACTATTTTGGCTCAGCTTTTTAAGGATCTTTGAACATTTGGTACAACGCCTGTGCCCTTCTCTGGGAACGGGATCTATATATGGACACCGTAATGGTCATATGTAATGGAATGAAAGAGAAGGAGTCCGCTTGTGGCAGATTTATAAAAAAAAGCAGCTTGATAGCAACCATTAAAAACTATGAAAATTAAAAGCAAGACGGCTGAGCCGGGTTCGATACCAATTTCACCAGAATGCGTAGTGTTAAGCGTTACCGCTAACCCCATTGCGCGTATGATTAGTCCAAAACTCCTGGGGAACAACCAACGATGGCGAAGGAGTTTCCTAATCGGACCATCCATAAATCACGCCTAAAACCTACCATGAAGTGACCAGTACATGTGCTCGACGGTTTCTACTTCTCACCAGATAAGAGTTACATTAATGATGCAAACCGATGCTTCAACGCCTACAACTTCTGAAACTGAACATTATCCAGTTTGAAGATCAAACGATGGTGGTTTAACCAAGAAGACGTTTTCAAATTCGTAGTTGCTTATCTGAGAAAATGATAATCACGAAGAATCCAACTTGACGTTAAATGTCTTAATGCTTTAGTAAGCCATTCTTTAATGGAAACAATCCAGATAAAAGCATTGTATCAAAAATTTAGGGTATTTTTAATAACTTAAAACGGGACTCTGTAATCTAGGAACCGCATCAAACTGCCAATTCGCAGGGGAATGGACGTGATAATGAAAGCAGGAGTGCCGCTGCTCGTATATCTGTAAAAATAAGCCTTGTCTTAGGTTTCGTGGGTTTTGAATATGTTATGCACTGTATGCTGCTTTATGGACAGTGGTATATGTATGAAGTAAATCGGCCATTAACACAGGTTAAAGGTGCTAGAAACAAAAATCCATTCGCTATTATCAGGGCATAGTGGTTTTTAACATGCAATAAATGGCTAATTCTCGTTAACTCGTGAACTAATGTTAGTAACTAACATTTGGCAATGTGTTTTATGGTATTCTAATGCGTTTTTGACAAAATATTGTGAAATTCGCCCTGTTGTATTATGACATTTTGTAAAAACATTTTGTTTTGGAAATAGTAAATTTCGAGTCTAGTGCTATACGTAATCTCAAAACTATGATATTCGTATCTATATTCCGTCTAAAGGTTATTCAAATTTGGTTATCATGGTGGAATAGCAACGTATTTAGGAAAGTGTAGAATAAAATATGGGATGCGACTATCACTTTTTCTCCATCACTTCTCGTTTTAGTGATATGTACCTGACTAATTTCAGTTAAAATGTCTTTTAAAGCACGAATTTTCAGATTGTGTCGTGTAGTGATAGCATTTTAATAGTATCTGTCAATTGCAAATAATTAACAGAAAGTAGTCGAAATCAACCGATTTAATCAACTCACACACTTCAATGTCCTCTTTTGGACAAACTGAAACCTGCTATACCTGCAAATATAATGGGTATTTTTGTAAACAATTGGTTTTTTTTGGGAGTTTTTGTACACAAATTGGGGGGGGGGGATATAGATTAAGCAGCTTTTTATCATGCTGAACTGGTGGGCCGGGAGTACGGCCCGGCGGAATGCTAGTGTCATTTTTTTCAAGAAAGATAATTTCTCGGATAGTTCCTTGAGCACTTGAAAATAGTTTTTCGTTGAAATGCAACTGGACACGTTTGTAGTTTATTCCTCTGTTGGACGAAATCGAACAAGACTGTATGCACAACATAAATGACAAATGGGGAATATGTAATATTGTGGTCGCATTTACTACTAGAATACACGTATTTTAAAAGAAAGTTATGAGATTTAGGTGCTCTTTTTTTGGTTCAGCAGTTTTCTTGGTCTTTAATCAGCATTGTTTTTGACGTATTGCTGTCACCAACGAGCTCTGGCCAGCGTCATGCTTAACCAGCCTAGCAATGCATTCGGAAAACTGTCATTGTTCTAACCGTGTAAATTCCTTTGTAGCTTTCCGCGTTTTTACATTGTCGGCGGGGAAAATCCCCAAAAAGATGACGATGATGGATGGCGAGGTTCGAAGTAGTTTTACTTATAAATCGATCATCGATATCAGGACGTCGAGGCCACGTCTGAGTTTTCGATATGCATTTCAAAAATCACCCTCATTTCATGCCTTTAGACGCCGCGAGATTTTCAAAACGTTACTTATACATTTTGTTTTTAAAAAAATGGATGTAAAGAATTTCACTACGGAATTTCTCAGTGTTTTCCACTATATGATTAAGTGCATGACTTGTATAATGTTCCACTGTAAGTTTACCGATAGTTTGGAACCGATGTTTGGAAAATGTACATTAGTTTATTTCCGTTAACATTGGCATTCTGGCATCACCTGCGCGTTCTCAGTGATTGCCCATCATCAGGGGCTGCTGTTTGTCAAAGAATTTTGGATGATAGTTTTAACAAGTTATGAGGTTCTAAACCGCTTCCTCGTGCATAAGAATAAATTGTTTCACTTACAACGATATTCGATTTACAGTTGGAGGAAACTGGAGGCAAAGTAGCCTGCCGCATGAGCGCGGTCCTACTTGTACTTTTCAAGACAACCCTTTGTACTTGGAATGTTGAAAACAAATGACGCTCTGGTTATGTTGTACGTTTACCTTACCCACTCTGAGATATTCGCAGAAAAGCACGCCTTTCGTATACAATCTACGATGTCAGCTTGCTTTTAGTCTTACGCCTATTCCTCTGGAGAAAAAACCGATACAGCCATCGACTATTATCGAAAATCTCTATCTCACGTTTCTGTGCGTTTCAACTGAATAGGCGTATCGAACCAGAACTTCTATTCTCACGTTTACGTCCCGAGGAAATGGAATTTAGTTTTCTTTGAACGTTCAAATTTGCATAGTTGTTCTCCCACCTGCCATTCTGCCGCTGGAATCTCGTGCCGCGTAAATAATTGACTAACTCTCTGGGATAGAAAGTAAGGTCCAGATTACGTTTAACCAGTCTGATTTACTATTTATTTATGCTTTGGAATGGTGCAAAAAGCTGGAGGTAGATATTCGACATAGGACGATTGAGCTAGATGAAGTTTACTGAAAGTGGTCTTTATTCTCGCAACTGCGGTTGATACTCAATTCCTTTCAGGATTATAGTTTTGAGGCACCCTGCCTTTTTTAATAGTTTGAGAAGTAGATTCCTTGAGAATCCAGCCCAGTTGTAGTTTTATTATTTAAACATTTGTTAAAGCCTTTCGTTCCAATTCATTCCAAGTGACAAACATTTTCGCATTTTATGTTCTCACCCATAGGTTGAAGGAATGTCAATTAGATGGCACCCAATGTTTTTCTACATATTTGGTGGCAGAATTTTCTTTTGTGTGTGCTCAATTACAGTCTCAACTTGCCACTCATGCATCGTTTAAAAATCGATAAACGTAAACCACTTGATATGCAACTGGTTTTATTGGAAAATTGAAACTTTTCGTTGGCAACCCAATAGGGGCAATACGTCTAGTGAACTATCTACAGGGTGGATATCCAGTCTGCGAAATTAATGCTGTATGACTTATGTTAGAGCGGAAGATTTTCCGAAATAGATTTAATTTGCGTTACTCCTTGACATTTTATTAATCTATTTAATTGACGACATTCATGCCCCTGTAGTTTTACTGTACACATGTATAACTCTATGACCAGGCATTTGAAATGTGCTAATATATGTGGTATCATACTCATAGAGATGCATTTCCATGTATACACAAAATAAAACTTCTAAAGAGAACCCATGATTAAAAATTCTTTAATTGCCATGGTCGTGAAGCAAATAGTATACTATATACAGTATGTCGAATGGTACCGTTTTGAATGTATGTATAATATTTTCCTCACAAGTAGAATAATTAATTCTGCTTGCAGCTGTTATTTCAATTTGGTTTCCAATTGCATGTTAAAATAATATAAACATGTATGTAAAATGAAAGTTGTTACGTATACATATGTACATGCAGGTAATGAGATCCGCTTATAGTTATTAAACTTTTTTAAATGGATAGCAAAAAGTAAATTCACTGTAGTATGAATTCTATAAAGCACTTATACATAAGCCTTTAAAAAAAAGTGGAATCTACTAGGCCTGGAGAAAATCCTCTTACTTTTAACAAATTTTATTCCGGCGATATGGAGAGGTTCGTAAATTATTCATCTAGTTGTTTTTTTAACTGTGGAAAAGTTGCCCCTTATTAGGCAAAAATCATAAGTAATGAAAATATTATCTTCAAATTTTAGTAAATGGTTACTTTTAAATTTCCCGTTGCTAATTTAGGGTTTACAGTTTGCTAAAATGTGCACACCTGTATAATAATGATAAAAAATAATTATAAAAGAAAAATAAGGAATAATGCTGGAATGACGTGGTTATGATTAGTCATAAAGAAGATGCCGTAAGGTAAATTTTCCCTTTCAAGAACTTTTCCTACACTTGGGATAACATTGTGTAAACACATAGAATACTTAAAGCACACGTGGAGAAATTTGGTAGGGTAGTACATGTACCTTAGGCGGAAAAAAACACACTCTAGAAATGGATTTTGTCGAAATACCCCTCTAAGGGAGTTAAATGGAGAATTTTTTTCTCGAACCTTTACTACTGGAACTTAGAAATTTCGTTGGGATGTACGTTTGATGACTAATACGTGCACCAAGAGGCCGATTTAGTTAGTAATAATAATAATAATAAATAAATAATTAAGGAGTTGAGTGGAGGATGAAATGTTTCTCCCAACCCGTTGCTGTTAGAACTTTACAATTGGCAGGGATGTACGTTAACTTTAAAACACGTGTACTACAAGGTGATTTATTCAAAAGACCATTCTAAAGGGATTAATTGCTTTCATTACTAGAACATTGAAATGAATAAAACATTAATCCCATTCCCAAACCAACCCATTTAATGAGTACACAGCTGTTTTACACACAAACAATATCTCAATTCCTTTCGAAATAATGTTCTCCTGCGTTGTAAAGGTTTGTGTCCATTTGAGAGGCGAGAGGAACCATCGAGAGCAATGTCATGTGGTCTGTCCACTTCAGTGTTTTTCTCTCGTGACATTGAACGGAGAGAGAAATTCTCCAGAATGCAATTATTAGGTGCTACAGTATATTTACATGGAATGCGATATTCACTTAGATAATTCGAAACAAATTTTTTTGATTACGATAATTCTTGAAAAAGTATAGCCTATCTTTATCGAGAGTTTACTGTTGCATTATCGTTTTCGTGAGAGTACTGTAGCTCAATATTCATCGTATCGTTACCATATCACCATGGTACCGCTAATGTAAATGGAGCCTAAGCCATGGTCAACGCTGGGTTTGCCAGCTAGTGCACTATAACTTGTCTAAAATAATATCCTCCAAAATTATAAAATGTGTCAGTCCCGAATTGGGACCTATGTATAAAATAATAAACCTCCCTAAAGTGATACTGAATAATTTGTATTGACCCCAACGATTTTGCAAAGGGATAATAACAAAGAAACTGCAAAAATTGCACAAATCATTTCAAAGATGTTGGAAGAAACTGTCAAGACCCTAATTTTGTGATTTCCATCAAGGCACCTTATCAGTTCCTCGTGTGAACCACTTGGATAATCCTTTTTCGTTTTGACCCAGCACTTTATGTCGTGTGCGTTGAACGTTTATGAGGCATTTTTTTCTGAGCAATTACTACCAAATGCAGTATGTGGGGACATGCAGTAACAATGGTGCCCAATAGCTTGTGACTCATTTTGGGTTGAAATAAAGGGGAAATCCCCTATGTTGCAGCTGTATAGCATGTCTGCAGTTGAACCTGCCTGAAACCATATTTGACACCGGTCCCGAGAGTGTTATTTTAGACGGGTTCTACTGTACAGGATGGCTGCATTACATGTATCGGCGGAAAGATCTGCACGGTAGCCTGGCCATCATTTATTCATCGCATGAAGAATTTATCGCGGCTTGTCAATGGACACCCCGTACGCTTGGCCTCCACCGAAGTGGACATCGGTGACCCCGTCACCTGGGCCGAGGCGACGGTCGGCTGGCCGCCAGGTGGCGCGGCGGGCGCGTGTTATGTGGCCGTTGCCGGGGGCAACCGTGTGGCGGCGCGCTGAATGTCGGGAATGTGGGCCACACGAGAGTATAGAGCAGGCAGCGAAATCCCGATTCCTCTTTAGTAGCGAAACACGGCGAAAGGAACATACTTTCTCCGGCCCGGGTCTCGAACGCGCAGGGCAGCCTCGGGGATGCTCTCGCGATTTTCTACTGTCAGTCGTCTTCTTCAAAAGCCCTTCAGCCGGTCCGGAAACCCGATCGACAACCGGTCCACACGCACGTATACGAGCGGGAAGAAGTGAGAACGCAACACCCGCACGAGAAGAATGAATTCTCAGCACCAATTTTCAGGGTTTTACAAATTTCGTACCCTCTGTGATCTCCGTCCCGAAGCCAGGCAGCCCTGAACTGCTTTTTTGAAACTCCTCTTTCCGCGTTTTTTTCCGATTCCAAAATCGCTCCACCTGTCAAAGCTCGACATTTTGTGATAACTTATTGCCGGAAGTTTGATACGCTGTATACACCCAAACGCCAAGTTCACTTCGGACTCGATCAACCTGACCAGTAGAAATTTTCGCCGGTGTTGTGATCCTCCTAAGTAGCTGACCGGAGGAGATTTTTTGAAACTCGTTTTTCGTACACGTCGCGTTTTTTAAACCCGGACCAGCTTTCCGACATGGATATGCAGAAGCAGGAGTTCATCCTGGATCACACGATCCTCAACGGACATATCAAAAATCGCATCGAAAACATCCTGATTGGCGTAAGTTGTCTCTAGCGGGGCGCTTTCTGGGGGTGGCGCGCGGTACTCGGGTGGTTTTGGGTGCGAACTGGTGAATTTGGGCGAAAAGTGCCTTAATGTTTTCCAACTTCGTGATAAGCTAGTTAGGATTAATGAATGCGTTAATTTTAAGCGACATTTCTGTCACAACTTGCGCTTTTTGGCTGGCATCGTGTGAAAATGCGAGTGAGTTTCTGAAAATTGCCTGCTTGCCAAAAGTACTGTAAATTGTGACAGACTTAGGTCGTGAAGTAATATTTGTCCCATGCAATAGTTTCGATATATACATGTAACTTTGCTCCACTGTTTTACCCAAAATTCTGTGAAATGTCATCCGTGCGTTGACGTGATTTCTCCAATTGCAGTGGTATGGAAACAAACTTTAATATCACATTTGTGCATTTAACCGCCAGTTTTGAACTTACCAGAATATATTTGATAAGGGATGCATTAGCACTTTTGCTAATGTGTCTTATAAGTTTAAGACGTATTTACAGTACATCCTACTTATTAAGCTTTAGTCACTTCTCAATTAGTTCTGTATAGATTGTTGAGCAAAAAAACATGAATGATTATTTATTTTAGAAACAGTAAATATCGTAACACTTTGTTTCATCGTTTTTTGAACAACTATAGATAAATAAAAATTGTAAGCAAATTTTGGACAGATACTTTGAAAATTGTAGAACACATATGCTGTTTATTTTTGAAAAATTAAAATTGGTCTAGATTTTTAAGCATTTAGTAAAATCAATTTGTTACGAAACCAACTTGTACTAAAGATACACTTGTAAGAGGAACACTTTCTGTGCATTTAGGAATTACGCATTTAGAATGCATGTTTGGTTAACGTTCCTCCAGTGTGACGTCTATTTGCTGATATTTATATAACTTGTGAATCAAATAATTTTCAGGCAGCAAAATCACCATTTCTTTGTTGTACTAAAGTGCACAACACTTTACCGTTTTCCTTTTAAGTTTTCAAAAGCTTTTTTTTCCCAAAACGTTATTCACATTCGTTTGTTTACTAACAGCATGCATTTCCATAAAATAATGGGTATAAAAAGCTCACTTGTTTGCATAAATCACACGTCGTCAACTTAAATGCGCTGGTGGCTGAATCTCTTCATCATAGAGAGTAAAGTGATTTTTTTCAAAATGTTTTCCGAGACGAAATACTTTCACATCGACGTCACATCCGTCGTAACATAGCTGACGTCGATTTGTGAGTATTTCGTTTCGGTAATCGTTTTTACAAAAAATCGCTAACTCTATTGACACTTCATTGGGTCATTTGTCAATGCCAACATCATATCACAATGAAATTGGTAAAAATTCAGTAAATGCATTTGGTTAATAAACTCATGGCATATCGATAAAATAGTCATAACAACGCTGTAAATTCGTGCGATACTAAAGTTCGTGTCACAATGATAAATAAATCTATAGCAGTAACAATGATTGAGTAAATTTATGCCGGTAATAATTCAGCGAGTTCGTATAAATTCAGTCAGGACCGCTTTATGCCTGCAGGCAGAGAGTTGTTCGCCTACTCCTCCCTCTCCCCACCCCCCTAACCTAAATTAACCTTGTTTGATTGTTGTTCTTCCACCACACATAAATCCTTTGTGCCGAAGTGAAGCTATTCTGGGTCTCCACGCATTGAAGTCGTAGAAAGTTTGGTAACTCGCAGCACGCCTGCCGTGTTTCCTTTCGGCCATTCAATCGGTACAATAAATTCAGGTTCGCACAAGGAGGCATTTTCTTTCGCTTATCAAGCTGCAGCACGTCGAACGTTAGGCACAAAGATACGTTGTTTTGTCTTGAAATGGCGCTCGCCGCTCTCTGGGAAACGGCGAAAAATGGCTGAAGCCATTCGAGCTCATTTTGCGCTCAATACACGATTTTTTCCCACCATCGCTGCAATCCTTTTGACACGGAATCAGCACCGCGTGTTAATCTACCCCTCCGAAAAATATCAATAAAATAGCCGAATGCTTGGTAAACAAACTAATCTGCTTTTAACAATGACGTATGAATGGGTGGAGGACCCTATCCCATCCGATGATTAATTGCACCACCCTCGCTCTTCTAGTACGCTCAACCCTGCGGATTGGCACGGTATCTTCGTATCCACAGGGTGCTTCTAATGCAGATTGTCAACAGATGCTTTGTTATTTATCCATATCTCGCCAGACCGTTTTTCTGCATGCGTTTTAACGTTAGGTGTAATTCGTCAGCCGATATTTTGGGGGCGGAAGGGGGGAGTTCGACCTTAATTGTCGATTGATCCTGGCATTGTTGTGATCCGTGCTTGCGGAGGAGGTGCCACCTGAATTATGCTGATTTAGGCGTAGAAAAGGGTTTGGGGGAAACGGCGAAGGACGTAAATGGGCTTGACAATCTGTCAGCCGCATCAGGGAATGATAAACCGTGGAGCCCACTCTTGCGCAGATGGGCTGTCAATATTGACCTGTTGACAGCTGTGAAATTGCGGCTTGGTGATCGACAGCTGAGGTTTTGTGCATGCCCTTGGAATGGTCACAACTCCACCGAGGTCTGCCCACAATTGAAGATGTATTTTGCTTTCGAATTTTAAGTTCATAGATCCCCTTTGAAACCCTACCAGGGATCCGTGCCTTTTGGTAATGTCTGTCTTCATGCCATTTGATTATTGTCCTGGTAAGCATTTCAAAGGTGAAGATAAATAACTAAATAATGACAATAACAAGGGCACTCAAGCCATAAAACTCGTGTTCTAACATGAAGAAATTCTTTGTTCTGAATACATTGACTCGTTTTTGAGGGAGAAAATTCAAAGAATAGCCAAAATTGGCTGATATCTCAGCTGATGCTGGCAACTAGACCTTGCGATGGTTATTAAAGGCTATATGTGAAGATTTAAAACTGCCAGTCAATGACATTAACAAATCTTCGAACAGAGCCATTCAGTGTGCACTCTAATAATGTCAAATAAATATCCTTCAACATTATTCTTTATTTTTGTGTTTGTGATATACGTATGATATATAATTGTGTATTTTCTTTGTTCTAGTCATTGGAGAGCACTCGTCGTATGCTACAGTATTGCGAAGAGGTAAGGTATTTTTGCTGTTATACATTGTCGCTTAATTGAGTGTTTGTCGGTTGGGTAATACAGTATTTAATTGTTTGTAATTGCCAATTCCCATTTCCTCGACGCCTGGGGAACGGGCTCAAGCAGGGTTAAACGGTACCAACTCCTAATTGCGAGCACAGTGACTCTTGAGATCATCTTTCATCATGGTCAATATTGATTTCCCACGAGACTTACTGTAATTACAAAATGCTCCTAACCATGGTTGATGCATACATTTGATGCTCTAGCGATGTTTTCGCTTGAAATTCTACTAATCTTTAAGTATAAATTCGAATGATTGGAGAAATGATGGTATGGCCTTCTCTCTAAATGAAGTTTTCCTATTTTTAATGACGTCAAAATGTTATATAAATGACGTATTTGAGGGCTGTTAATAACATATGTCATTTGGCGCACGTTAAGGGGTAGCCAAATTACGACAGTATGACAGGTGGGGAGGGGGTCGAAAATTTGGAAAATTAGTATGATATAGTTTCTGAAATCTCCCAGTATATCCAGTAAAGTATATTAAATGCAGTTTTATAAATATGTTACGTATTTATTTAAATTATCTTCAATTTCATTAACGGTTTATATTGATAATAAATAAAATAACACGTACATGGGCATGTGTTTAAGAAGTATGTTTTGTTTAAAATATTATCCGGGGGCGTCTCATGTTAAGGTGCGGAAACACGGTACATTTCACCCCCGTTTTTCGCACAACATTGTTCTTATGGGCTTCCGTAGCTCTCCTGGGGCACCACTAGCAGGCAGAAATCTAGTGTATCCGTTCCTATAGGAATTTTTCGCAAGTTGACATGAAGACCTAATCGCAAACCCAGTTGTTTTATTAGCATTTTAATGCATTTAAAATCTCGTTCAGAACTTCGTTTTATGGCAGGGCCGTGTTTTCCATTTAGTGTTTTTGTACGACAAATTTGCGATGGGAGAAATGTATTTGCCCAAGGAATCTCTACGATACGCATTGAAGCGAAGAAACCATATTGGTGAATGGGCTTTATATTGAAGGATATTCAATACATGCGTGACTGCCGCATGCGCTAGCTTCCAGTTTTGAGTTCTCAATCTGGGCCTTCAATGGGTCGATTCGGTGAACGGACAATGACCGACCTAGAAAACATTCTTTCTATACCACTTTTAAATCAAAGGTCGGGTATAGTAAGGTTTTGGGATCCAGCAATTTTCGTTGTGGTGTGATTGGCCCTCTACCTGTCTCGAAATGCGATGTTTTGAATATAAGGAAAAAATAAATGTACTGGATTTCCATTTTTGTTTATTCATTCCCGCCACGTTCATGTTGCGTATCTCACGCTGAAGTTGACGTGTTCCTTTTTCACAGAAACGACCATTGTTGTTTTCGTGTCTCGTAAAACTCCCGTCGCATTTCATGTAAGCAAATGGAAATGCTCTTGGAATATTAAGGAATGTTCAGGAAAAGTGTTTATATGCTTTGCAGAAGGTTTAGGTCTCTTTCTCCGTTGCGTATTGTTGGAAAATCCATTTTCAAGTTAAGATTGTGTCGACTGCTGATTCGGCTAGTTCTTATCTAACTAAAAGCAACCTTTAATGTTTTAGTTTACTGAGTGCTATTGCGTCGTTATAAGCTGAAGACACATAAAAAAGGAAGTACGTGTCCTTGAAAACTTTCCTTGGGTAGTCAGTGAAATATGCGATTGTAATCAAACTTTGTTCTTCAGTAGCTAGCATTTGAACTGAAATTTGAGCACTTCCGGTACGTGGTTGCGGCTCACTAGCCGAGGGATATGAGCCCTAATAATTGACCGATTTTCTATCATTCCTTTTTGGATGCCAAATTTGTTAGCGGGTTTTGTTTTAAAACAAACAAACAAAACCATTCCAATATCCAAATAATTGTTTTTCTTGTTTATTTTTTCACTTACGTTTTCTTCAAGAAATCTCTTTATTCCAAGAAAAAATTCCAATACTAAATTATTTAATCTCTTAAATAATGACCAGACTTTCCAAATTTGCGTGTTTCCTTTGGAAACAGTATATCGCATTCTCAGCAGTAATTACATTTTAAATTTGCTGATATCAGTGCTCTTAAGTGCACTGTTTATGATGAAAAAGTAATTGTGATATGCCTGAAAATATCAGTAAGCAAGTGTCTGTTTATTTTGCTCCCCTGATGGCGCTTTGCTTTTATTATTAAAATTTTTTGAAATGTTCAATTATGCGAATTGGTATTTTATTAAGAAAAATTCCTTAATTGACAATTATGCCAAAAGCTAAAAGTAAATGGATTAAATGAAGAAAATGAGACGTAATACGAAATGCGCAAAAAAACCGTTAGAATACGAAAATAAAAATGTACCTCCTCTCAAAATGTCAATTATTATCTTTAATATGAATGTTTTAAACTTAAAATGTTACTTTGTTCTTTTATGTATACAAACTATCCTAATGATCATTAAGATGAAGATTTAAAAATGACTTTAGTATTGATTTTGTTTGTTTGTTGCAAAGCATGTTTGAATAATTTAAAAGGAAAGAATGTGCGGAAAATGATCTATGCACACATTCAAAATAAATGCATTGCATGACACGTCTAGGACAATGTTATTACAAATTATGCATGAATAATTACGATGAATCATTTCGGAGTATACGCTAAAATACGTTTATAATGTCCTTTTTCGGTCATTGTTGCCCCAAAACGAATTAGACCATGGAGGTCAGTGTTATTCCTCAATTTAATCAGGATACACAGCCCTTGCGGCCCCTCATCCGGAAGCTCCAGTGCCCTTCATCACAGGATGAGAAAACCCAAGGAGTAATCAATATTTATCATTGGACAGCACCTAGTAGGTTTCTGCGCAATTTGAGCGTTATTTGCGATAATTAGTTTAACCACCTACGTAGCGTCTATCGCAAAGAGTAGAAGTTGGCGTGGTGGAACGTCTTTCGGGGTCCAGCACAAGTAGTTTCCTTTTAGCATTTTCATTCGCTAGGTAATGACGTTTATTCGCGACAATTGGCGATAATAGCGTCACCCCCCATCAAGCGACTGAATCCCCCTTGACATTTCTGGTCTGAAAAAGAAATTATGAAAAGCCCTCTTATTGGAGTTCTGCTATGGAATTGATTAGACTTGGAGAGGCGAACCCTAATACGGTTAAGGAGAGAGTTATAAGCTGAAGTAATCAGCTTGCTGGAAGCTGGTACTTAATAATTAAAATGTCATCTGAAAATTACTGATGTGACGAATATCAGATATGACATCAGCTTTGCAATGCTTCACCTAACGCTTGAGGCTTAAAATGAGTGGATATCTCTTTAAGAATATCCCATATCGTGTTAGTATGAAACAACCTTTAGTGTTACTAGCAAGAAATATCCGGAGTATCTTAAAAATAAGTGTGCTGAGAATACAATTGTATTTGGACGTAGTGTCAATATGTGTAGAAATTCGGGGTTACATTTCTTGGAATTCTGCGTGAAGCATGGAACGTTGGAAAGCTTGACCTAAAACCTAATTTGGAAAAAACTATGGAGATGTTTTCGCAACAAATTGGGGATATACTAAATTACGTGTGCTTTACGCATTCTAGGTTCATTTTTTTGAAATGATCAAATAAGGAAGTCTTTTGGAAAATGTACGGTAGTTTAGAGCCATCTTGGAAAATATGGCAAAGTCTTAAAACTGAAATAAACAAAAATTGAAGGATTTAACAAAGAAGAAGCCTTCGTTAGTTCATGGCACATCTTCTTTATAATAGTTTTCTTATAACAGTCAGGTAGCATTTAGAGATTTGATTAGCCGCTTTTAACCGGGATTTGAAAATCGATTTGCGGTCATTATACTATAGTTGAAATAGTGTTTGCATACGCAATATATTCAGACATGGAAAGCATATACCATCTTGAAAATCAATAGTATTATGTAATGGTAACAGATTGTTCACTAAATTAATTCATTTGGAGACAGAATTATGCAAAAATTCACGAATGGTGCCGAATTTCGACATATTCACATGTATGTTTAAATTAAAATTATGCAGTGATTTAATTATACGTCTGCTAAAAGGAGTATTGAAATTCAAAAGAGGCTTTGTCATTAATATTAATGTTGTCATTTGCAACTTTACTATTCTTGATGACATTTCTAAACCTGCTGCCAAATAGACTGAATAATCTATTTACCAATCTTATCGCTACTAGCACGTTTATCTTAGTACATGAGATGCCTTAACACTCTTGTTATTATCCTTACGTAAAGAAAATCTCGAAACTGGAAAAGACATTTCAGCTGCAAAGCTCAGGCTATTGTGAGAAATGTTTGAGACAACAATCGTCTACATACAAATAAATTACCTTCATTAACTGCCACGGTGCACTTCTGGGTTAACCTGTCATCGCTAGGAATTCTGGGAAAGTTGCATTAAGTTACAACCCTTAACTTTACCCTGCCTATTAGCTGGGTCAACGCTAACCCGTGGTTAACTGCTAACCTGCTGTGGTACAATGCTTTTCCTTTGTAAAGTTGAGGCTAACCTTGGGTTTTACTCAACTTTTGTTGGTGCAACCGGCCCTAAATGTGTTAAGTAGGTTGCAGATTTAAAGACAGTGAGAAATACTCGTTTGAAATAAGATTATTACCGAATGCAATCTCAAAAAACGGATGTAGCCTGAACCTTAAACAACGTCCGTAGATAAACTGCGGCATTACCTTGATAACCACAAGCCGGACAATGAGAAAAGTGGAGCTGCACCCCCTAAGGGCGGCAAACACTGCTGGCTTCAGCGCCGCGATGGTTTGCCCGCTTCCGGCTTTTTAGGGGGCTGCAGGGGCACTCATTTCGGCCTGCTCTCGTGGGACGCTCGGCCTTGGCCTAGCGAAGCGATGATGTTCTTAGGACATCGAGGTGATCTCAAGATGTCCTTCTTTCCGTCTCGTAAATAGTTTAGCCCTGGATCGTTTCCGGGCACTAACGGCCGTTTGACCTTTGCGGGAGCTGCCTAATGGATGTACTCGTGTCGTGTGTGTGTTTGCGAAGCCCTTTGTTCATTCGCCCTAATGCTAATGCCAGGGTGGGCGAAGAGTTGTCGTTTCAATTTGCGTGTGGCGGCTTGCGAGCGCGTTGGAAGTGCGCATGACTGGAAGCGGAAACTGCAGAGGCAGTCGTGGATGTTGGTGTGGCGTTCAATCCCTGCGCGCTAATAAGGGGTTTATTGTGAGCGGAAGGAATTGCGCAGTCACGCCATTCGATTCTCGATCTGGGCGGGGAGACGCTTGGAGGAATCGCTGTGTTTGTCCGGGTGTCAATTGATTCCGTTGTTGTGACGTCTAAATAACTCGTGGACCCATCGACAATACCCAAAAAATTATTAGCAAAGCCTTCCTTAATCAAGCCTAATATTTCTTTTGTAAGCTGCATATTTTTTAAGTCTCAGAAATAGTTAACTAGTTTTAATGTTTTCCATAGTTTAAACAATCACTGCAGAAATAACTAGGTGAAAGTTATTTGAATTAAGGCTGTATTTTCTTTATCTTATCGTCAGGATTTGACGATCTTTCAATTTTCAGACGTCCGATGCTGTTCATCTTAGATCCCCCATTTAGTTTTCTAAAATGTTATTTAAAATTAATTAAAAGTCTTCAACGGCAGTACACGAGTAGGAATTATGGCTATTGATTCTCAATGGCAATGGGCAATTTTCAGTCAAACCAAACCAAGTGTTTGTAATGTACTCTGTAGCTTTGATTGAAAATTTGAAGTGTGATCATAGTGCCTAGCTCCTCTCCCGTTCATTCATTGCTGAGTGATATATGCTGACTTCCTTACAGAATTGGCCATTTTGTATTGACCTTTTCCAAGAAGCTAACGTGTTTAAAGCAAATAAAGAATGGGCTTAAACACGCAGTGTAAATAGGCCGAAATGCCGTGACTACCAACCTAATTTGGCTCCTGGCAACCTAATTTCGCGTCCATCACGGTTGCTATTTGACTGTGGGATGGCGATCTTCTTTCCATCATCGCTGCTCTTACTAGTTGCCAGGAATCATTTGTGCGCTAGCTTTTTTGCTTCCCTATTATTTGTGGGCTGCCATAAGTCCTTTTCTCGGAATTGGTCCTTTTTTTCCATTTCTACGGATAACAACATGCTTAACCTGGAAGCAAATGACCTGCCCACGCTTGCACATTGTCCAGACTCATCGCCTGTCATCCTTGCTCATGACGCAGTTAGGATAATCCCTAAATAAATGTTACCAAATTCTTTTTTAGACTCGCTTTCAGCCTTTAGCTTGCAGTTTGGTTATTTCTATCTATTTAATTCTACTAGGATTATGTTCCAATCATTTTTACTTTGCCAAGCCAATTTCGCTTAATAACTGACTTTGAATGATGATTTCTCGCCGGAATATTGCCAGGCATTTTAATTGTAGAACCGTGTTTCATTGGCCGTTTAGGGAAGCCGCTTTGCAAATCGCATTTAATAAAGCACTGGCGCCACTCGGCTATAGCGAGTGGGCAGCTGACCATCAGATCGTCCAGGCGTCTCAATAATGCCACGAAATTACCAGAAGGTGGGCGCCAATTCGATTTGCAATTTTTGGTTACTTCGCGCTATTTTATGCGCAGCGATGATATTTGCTTAAATGATAGAAAATGCCGATAACGGCGATATGAAAATAGCTTTTACATTTGACATTTCAACTAGCTATGCAGGAGTTTTCGCAGCATTCATGATAATGCCACCACTATCCGCAGAATATCTTGCTAGTGTGGTGGCATATTGAAAGATTCTGACAAATCATTTGTCTCACGCCGCTTTGTGAAACTATAGGGAGCCTAGTAAAGTAACTATCGTAGGGCTAAATGAGATTGAGTATTTCCATGGCTACCATTCAGAACATCTTAAGCAGGCCTTGCGCATATTAAAAAAATGACTCAAAATTGTGCCTGGTTTTTGAAATTGCTTTTCGATCGCTTTTTAAATTCTTTACATTTGCTGGTGGTAAATTGCTTAGTTTGTTTTAAACCTCCCTGAGACTAGAGAGAGCATTGTTTCCCTACAAGTCCGTAAAATATTCAGAAACAATAGCTACTAAAACATACAAGTTGTTTTTAAAATCATTTCGAGGGAAGGCGAAACATCCTTAATAAAATTGTTTTTTAACAGCTTTGTCTGTTTTTTTCCGTGTGGAAAAGGTATAATATAGGCCATACATGTATATGGGCGTATTGTGTATGATTCTGTTACAGTGCATGCATGTCTATTGAGTTCACTTTTGCAATTTACCATGTGTCCATATGTAATTATTTTGAGGCACATGGTGGCATACATGTATATGGTTTGTTTAATTAAGCAATGCAACATCAAGTATTTAGCCATATATGACTTTATCTAAATTTGCTATGTATGGTGATATTATTATATATGACCACATTTGAAATTATACTGACCATATGTATGACTCATACATAGCCAGGTAAATGGCCATATTCATCTTTTCCACCGGGATAACCGGGATTTTATTGGACTAAATAAATTAGCAGAATATTCAGTCAAATAGGAAAATGTGATATTTTATAGTAATTCAGTTAAAAAGCTTGTCTATGGAATGCTGTTACCAATATCACAATCGGGCTGAATCGGACGATCGTCCCTTTCCGTTTGTTATCCAGAAAAGGAACTTTATGGAAAATCTACAGCAATGACATTAAGAAGAGCATGGTGAGAACATTATTGAGAGACACCATGGGCGCAGCAGATACACATCAGGGCGTAACAAGAAAGGATGCTGCTCCCTTTGGTAATGGCAATGAGATGAATGCTCTTATTCGAGCTCACTATGCAAACGTTAATCTAACCTAAATAAACACTTAGTGCGGATTAGCATTGTGAATGTTAGTCCAGTTGGGACCGCCCTTCATGTTCCCTTTTGCTTGCAGAAAAGTAAACAAGTGTTAGCACTTCTAGCATAAAATCCAAATGGTAATTGGCGCTTGGGTGTTGGGGAACCTTTCGGGCACCCTGCACAAAATGAATATTGTCTCGTTCGGAGCCTCTAATAAATGCTGCACTAATTCCGCTTTAATAGAGCTGGCCTAATGGGCGATTTTATATCGGATTTTATTACATGCATGCTCGCGTGTTTTTTTCATTAAGTTCCTTTTCATGCCAAGTCGCAGCCCATTTGGATGCACGCAAAACTGTCCCTATTTTTAGCATAACAAATTGATCTCGTATCGGCGAGCACCTATTGAAACGGCAACTCCGTCGCCAGATGGGATCCGGGAGCATTTTTATCCAATCAACACAATTGACAGTCTGTAGTTGGACTGTGTTCAGTTTTGCATTTCAATTTGTCAATGGGTTTCTATTTATGCGTGTTTTCGTTCGTGTCACTTTTTTCAATAGTAATTGTTGGGTGTTCATCTGCTCTGTGCTATCACCGCCTAATGCGTGGTATAGAACTAGTGTTGTTGACTCCAATGAAATCGGTACCGAAACACCAGTTTTGCTCCCGTTTCACGGAAATTTTCGTCCCTCACACAAAACGTGTCTGTGTCATCTACCTACAATGCCACATCTGGTTTTCAGTTTTAGCGCCGATTTTCTTTACGTTTACGGCTATGCAAATTCGTTAATTGAGCAGTTTATCTCGTGTTGTTTTTGGGCAGTAATTTTGCCAGAACCTGCACCGAAATGGGGCACCTGTTCTGGGCGCACTCGCATTCTACCTGGCTTTTGGACATTTGAGTTAGAAGAACGGATGCTGACAGCTTGCCCTCGATATCGCAACAGCGAGCGTGTTTGCATCGTCGATTGGCAAATCTCCAAATTTTGATCGGTTTCATTACTAAATCGGTGAATTAAAATGAAAAACAAAAGTTTGTGAATGCGCACGAAGGATGCCCCTCGGAAGTGGGCAATCACTGATGCCACTCGTGTTGGTGTCATTTGCCCGTCACGTTTGCAAGGAGTAATGCTAATCAACGTGGAGGAAACTGCTCCAATTAAGCGTTGGCTTTGTTAATTGATTTTTAATTAAAACCCACGCCACTTCGCAATGCTCTGTCAACATGCAGTTGATCGTGTCCACTTTAGTCCACCTATTTTTAGATCGGCTAAAAAAATCAGCTGTTGACTCGAGTTGTGATCGCTGTTGTTGTTTTCTTTGGTTTTGATATCTGCCCTTAGATAGATGGCACTGCATGCCGTGCTGTTGACGGGACTGTGAACATAAACGGCGCAAAATTAATTTTTGACAGACACATTACAATGGGCATACAGCATGACGTGGAGTCCCGGTTGGAAATTTTAAATATGGGTCACATATGGTTAGACCAGAAATTGACCACAAATACACGTAGATCTGTACAGTATGTCCGTTCATGTCTGAAATTGTCTTTAGTAGAAAATCAAATATACTAAATAAATATACAACTTAAATCATTTTCAGTGCAACTTCGTAATTAAAGAATATGTATGAAAAAAAATTTAAGATGTGTATTCATTCAAAATTAACTGTTGTACATTAACACAAAAATAAACAATACTTCCGGGGCAATGTTAAGTGAAACAGATCACGCAAGCAAAGTTTATCTTTTAATGCTGACTTGTTTTCAAATCTAAATTCACGTGTTGAACTCCAGTATAAAATAATTTCAATATATGGCCAAATTCACCTTTTCCACCCGGGGTATTACTGTTAGGCTGGAGTGACTGATGTTTACTCCGTTGTTATTTTTGATTTGTAGGCCCTACCTACTATTATACAGTTCCGTCAACTTCCGTGATTAGTGTGTGTATTATTTAAAAAATAATTATCAGTATTGGCATGGCGAGAAATTAACCGTAACTAATGACGGTAGCGCGACATAGGACAGTCATGTTTATTAATAATGAGTTTTGAGGTGAATCTCCGGGGTATCTCATGCCAATCTTTGATTCACACCCTCCATCCACGTAGCGTGCGTCCTAGTGTTGCCCCACCTTCACCAACGCATCAGAATATCGGATAAATGTCACGCTGTAACTTACGCAGAAGTTCAAAAAACGCAAAAGGTTCACAGACTTAATCGATTTCGAAATTAATTAAGTGTAATGTCGCGCATGCATTCAGTTTTAGCGAATACTCGGTTTGGCACCAGATGTTCTAAACTACTATCACACGGACCTCATACGCCCTTTTGGGAATTTATTGGACAGTTGCATTTTTACAGAGCATTGCCATCATGTTACTTTCTCCTCCCCCTCAACCATCATTGTTTTTTCTTTCGGTTATCGCTTTGGTTAAATTTTTCAAAACTCATTTTGAAACTCCTTCCCCAATCCCACCCCTAAATGAAAATGTTCTCCTTCACTTAGAATCGCACACGAGTGCACTGATTATTCTTTTTTTTTTCCGGAAGCACTTTGTTCACTCGTTCTATATGGTTTTGTATGGTGTCTTCAGTTGAGTTTTTGGCCTTTTGGTTGGATACTAATTAGCCAGTTATTATTTGGTTTTAGTTGACCGGTGAATTGTTAGCAGTAGTAGTTTTAGCCATGTAGATGTAGAGTTTTGTCTCTTGTCTCTATCAATGCTAATCCCCGCCCACCCCATCATTTAGAGCAAAGATGCTGGCATTCGCACGCTGGTAGCTCTGGACGAACAGGGAGGTAAGGCACACCAACGTGGACCCACCCACTTTCCACCATTTTTTCGTTACCTCTAACCCTTGACCTCGTTCTCACCTTCTATATCGTTTTGTTTCACCTTCCTGTCCGTCGTTGATCCTGTTCTCCTTGTACCCTTCTCTTGCCAATTGTCCGCCATATTCGAGAGGGCACATTGTCAGTTTTCTCTAAGAGGTGGTCGTAGTTTTCCACTGAGCTTCGTAACGTTTTAAACCGCACCAGTTGCACGCGTTAATTTACTTAACATTTGTGTATTTATCCAAAAAAATATCGGTAAACGGTAACCTTTATCTGCCCATATTGTTACCCATTTCCCTCCTTAAATCCTAAAACACCCGGTCAGCACCGTTCATGCGCGCTTGAACTCAGCTTTTATTGCAAGATTTGGATTCTTATTTCCTGAAATTTCCCCAAATCCCAAATTGGGTAAAATAGCGAATGTTTTTTGGGAGTCCCCTTTAGCCGATAGATGACGCGAGTAATCATTCAGATTTGCGCAAATCGCAGTACTCTCTGGAATCAAATGCTCTAATTCAAAATGATACCTTTCAGGCGCTTTGTTTTGGATTGTTCAAATGCTTGCTTGATAACACTTGTTGGATTCGGTGAGCCGGATAACTGTGTGTAAATGCTTTGGGGAAATTAGTCTGACCACTTGTCAAAATTTTATTGAATTTGGTCGAATTTTAAACATATTACTAGAAATTTAATATGGACTACATGGCATCCTTGTCCTCACACCCTTATTCCCATCTCTTCCTTTTGGTCTTCCTTCCCACACCTCGAAATGTCCAGTGCTAAGACGACTCCGTTCTGAGCATTCATTACTTCGTTTCAATTCACACTTCATTCCTAAGCACGCCTTCTTGTAGTCGCACGTTTTGCCTGGGTGTTTTTTTCTATTTTTGATCGTGTTTTTGGCTTGTTTCTGAAATTGATCAGTGGTGCTACCGCCTTAGTCCCGTAATGTGCCGTGCGCAATCATGTCGCATCGTGCCTGCTCTTTTGACGTCATAGTGTCAACGCCTGCCTCGCTTTAAACCACCTCTTCGATTCCTTTCTCTTCGTTTCTTTCCACACGTGATAACAACGACATTGCTGTTATCTTCCAACGCATTCTTGATTTGAATGTTGGAAACTGATCTTACAGCGTTGCCTTGGATTGAAAGAAATAGTCTAGCTAGCGCTTTCAGTGCAGTTTGTCAATGAACTTTATTGGGAAAAGGGATGCCTGAAAAAATACTTGTATATTAACGTCTGCTTGATGTCATCGAAACATTTTCAGCACTGAAGTGACATCGAAACGTATAGCCTATCTCTGAGAACCAAGGCCAGAGATGGTCACATTTACAAAGGTGACCAACTCTGGATTTGGCACCCTGCATATGCAGTTTTTTACAGATTGTGTTTTGGTCTTCACGTTCAAAGCATTCCATGTTTTGTTTTGAAGTTGAAGTGCATGTGCAATTGTAATTTAAGGCTCCGTTTTAAGCTAAATTAAATTGGATATTAAATTGATCAGGGTTTAAATTAGGCCAGCGTAAAATCAGTTTCTTAACACTTTCTCGCTTCGACACTTACACTGTCACACTATCACACTTATCATGCTCTCACTATACCGTGAGGTACACTAATCAACTAGTGTTCCACTACATGTACACAATCACAATCTCATTCCTGATCCTGATCATTTTCTGGAAAATGTCCGGTTCATTGTTATTCTTTTTTTTGTCCGTGGAAGTTCATCGCTATCCACCTGTTTCCTTCTTAATTTAGAATTTCTGACGTTTAAGTTTGTTTTATTTAGTATTTGTAATCTTTAACATTGCTTAAATTTCCTTTTCCTCCATCAAAATAAGCAGCGGCAATTGTCGAACAGATGAATTTTCCAAAAAAACAAAAAAGAAATTCAAATTCCTAATACACAAGATGAACTAAACAATTACCTGACAGAGCAGTCACTGAAAGTGGTTCAGTGCACAGTGGTCTTTCTTGTTGATTGATCGCACAGCTCTGTTGCCATTGAACCCTGTTTTCATCAGTGTTTTTCCTAAAATTTTTAATGACTTTGTTCTTGGATGTGGCACTTTTTGACCACCTGACCTGACCTTCCCTCCTTAATCCCTGACAGAGCAAAGAAGCGGGTATCCGCACCCTGGTAGCTCTGGATGACCAAGGAGGTAAGACCATTGCATTATCCCCCCATTTTCCCTGCTTCCAATATTATCTCCCAAATTTCTTTGGTGCTGTCCCTTCTCATTTCGTGTTTGGGTGACTCCATTTGCGCTACTCCACCTGTGGTGGACTACATTTTAGAAATGATTCGATACTGCAAGCTTCCAAATGCAGTATGCCAAAAATTATCCAGTTACTAAAAATCTAAATGGTTGCCAAATATTTATACCGTGTTAAACTCCAAGGATGTTTTCAGTGATTAACGGGCTAAATTACATGTATTGATAAAAATGACATTGATTTTTGTTGACGTACTAGAATTTAGAATATAATTTCTGATTGCGTGATACGAAACTATTTGGCATAGCTAGGCTATTAAGCGTTACATTATATGTTTACCAATAATGTCAGTTTTCATATTAAATGTTTGGATCTCTAGAAAAATGCATTTTGCGTAAATTATGCATAGAAATAGCCAGTAATAGAAAACGACCAATAGAATTACCCTATTCATTTGGAGCAGAATATTCATGATATATTTCTTTATGAATCTGAGAAGAAAGACATACTTATCAAAAGAAAAGTTAGTTTTGACATGTTAGTGTGTATCTAAATTTTTAAATTTTAAAGGAGAAACTTTTTCTCTATCAGTCAAATTTAGCAAAGTATTTTTTTTAGAATATTCACCATCTGGATGCAATTCCTGTTGCAGATTTTAATAATTCGTACAAATTACGATGATTAATACAGTCAGTCAATAATAAAAAGTATTCCACATTTTACAAATAAGGATGAATGCTTTTTGGTGTATGCCCAAAACATACAATACATGTGTTTTATGCTTCTGAAGGCACTTGTTGCTTAATGCGGTGTTTTGTTAAGAGATTCATTCAAACGTTTATTTCCTTCTCCAAATATAAAGGCCTGTCGATGAGCTAATATCTACAGTTGTAGTCCCCACAAAATACCGATTGGTTCCTCCCTTTATAATGTTATTTGAATAACACCATTTCTTCTTAATGAGTACTAGATTGTATTTATCCAATGAATATGCCACGCGTGTACAAATACAGCAACATGTTTTGCTAAATATTTGCACAAGTTAACCCTTTTCCCATCACCCATTGTAATTCTCACCTCTCTACGCCTTTTTCTATCTTCCTTTGTTTCCGGAATTTCAGATGTTCACATTAATATATACTTTATCTAGCTCTTTCATATGGATGTCTGTCATGAATTTTAAATTATATCTATATATACATTTTATATCGATGTGCCTTCGTCGTATTTCTGTACTTATATACTTCCCTCGTGATGAATCGATCGATGCTCATATGGAAATTTGTAGAAAATGCCTTAAATTTTGTCGTATTTCCACTGTTTTGTTCATCTAGTTTTATTATTTATTTTATGCCTGTTGGATTTGCTTTACATTTTTTATTAGTTTTTACGTTTGTTTTATTTTATTTCTGTTTCCTCTATCTTTTGGTTTTGTTCTTTTTTTAAATTTATTAGAGTCAAGATGCTGGTACCCAAACCTTAATTTTATTGGATAAACAGGGAGGTAAGAGTATGGCTAGCTACCACTTTATCAAAAAACCTCCTATGGTTTTCAAAAGGTTATTTACGCCATTAGATTACGTTCGTTTTTCACCGGTTGAAAATTTGAAAGTCATGGAAAGTAAAAATTTAAGAATTACTGTATATCTATAAGCATTATGAAACAAAAACAATTGTTTATTCAAATTTAAAATCAATAGGAAGATGATTAATTGCGATTTTTTTTATTTATTGAGTTCATCATTTATTATTCTGATTATTTTCCCATATTTTTCTTGCATGTTTGTGTTTTTTAAGTGGAATATAGATGTTCGATGGCTTTTCAAATCTAAGCAATTGGCGCTTCCTGTAGCATTACTTCCAAAATATATGTTTCGCAAAGAAGTCAATAGTCCCCTCTATTCATTGTTCAGTGTTTTTGAGAAAATAAGCGAGAACTTCGATCAAAATTAAAGAAAGTTAACTGCAGTATAATTATGTATTTTATGTATTGAAAGCGATATTGATTGGAGATTGAAAAACGTTTCCAGATTTGCTAAAAACGTGCCATTTTTCTTGGACATTTGAGAAATTTCAGAGCAGTTTTAGCGAGGGAAACATAGTTCGAAGTAAACAACGCTGACTTATTACAAATGACTCTGTGACAAAAATGTAACGAATAAAAATGAGAAATGCCAAGTGAGAAGAAATATTTCGATAAATGAGCGTGTTCAGAAGCCTAAAAATCTACACCGATCAAGTTGGTGCTTTTCACACCGGTGCATGGCAACCGTGAAATCTGAAATCTTGAATCAATTTCAACATTTTGGAAATGTGAGAAAAAGTCGTCGAGACAATTTGTTCGCCTGCTTCCGTGTGTAAATTTAAGGGTTGCAGAAAATACACCATTTAAGATGGAATGCAGTGGGGAGCCATCGTGCAGTTCGTCACTATGAAAAATGGCAACCTACGACTGCCGTGGTAGTCATGGTCCACGAAATTCTCGTTACTTTTCCCGAATTTCCCAATGCTTTCTTATCGTCCGGCGAATGTCAACGTCCACTAATCTCTGTACTTTTGTTGGGGCGCGCCTGCAGAACAATTGGACAGGATTGAAGAGGGGATGGACCAGATCAACGCCGACATGAAGGAAGCCGAAAAGAACTTAACGGGAATGGAAAAGTGCTGCGGAATCTGCGTGTGTCCTTGTCAAAAGTAGGTATTGATAACATCACATTCAGAGTGCACGAGCGTCTCTTTAACATTTGCTAGAAAATAATAAATGTACACTGCCCCAGAGAAGGGCGGAAAAGTGGAATGTGGCCATATATGGAGTTATTTATGCAATAGTTGCTCGTCATACATGGCTTGGTCACGTATAAAAACGGAATACGACTTGATTACACTAACCATAAATGAATGAATGCTTGGCCATATATGGAAAATTTTCGATTGCTCACTTGCCTTAAGCAAATGTATTATTTGACAATGTAAGTACAATTTTTACTTAAATGTGAGTTACTCAATTATGTTTCCAGCTATGGACATATGGGCTATACATATGTATGAATATATCTGCAAATGTTTTGAAATAATGGTCATGTATGTCCATGTGGGTCCATTTATGGCCAATTTCTAGTCTCGCCATGTATGGAATAAGTCATGCATGTCAATATTTAATTATTCCACCTGAATCCATTATTTCAGGTATGCAAATCCAAGGATATACTATAATTTCTGCAGTTTACAACGTCAATTACAGTCTTGACTTTTTTCAGATGTTAGCCATGCATAGACCATTGAGACTACGCGTATACCTTAATTCGCGATTACGTTTTGCCTTTCTCTTCTAATGCCCATCACATTTTTCCTGCGTTTGTTTAAGTTGATGTCAAAAAATCAAAATCAACTTAAATTGATGCGATCACAAAAGCAGTTTGATCGCTATTGCTGTTATAGTGAAAGGCATCAGTCCATATTTGCCAAAAGTAATAGTTCATTGCCTGCCAAAAGATGACAGAGAACTGGTCTCCTTCATTACTTATAGAGATAATATCTTCGGTTTTCAAATGATGAGACACAAAGGCGATAAAACTGCGCCGGCATCTTTCTTAATAAACGGCTAGTCAGTGTACAAATAAAACTTCCGTGTTTTCTTTGCCGTCTCGTCTAAGGTTGAATCGTCCACCTCATCAAACATTCAGGAAGATCATTCCCCTTGATTTTCTGTTGCAGAATTTCTCGTTCCAAGATGATAAATTCATGCGCGTAAAGAAATGCACGGGGCATTGCACTGTAAATCCGCGCGTATTTAAAATTCAATTTAAAAGTGTTCAGCGCTGTAGCTTTTGTCAGTAGTGAAAACCATTCACGGATGCATCTAACTGGAAAATGCTGACAACCGCATGATTATTTACAAAAACAAGCTAATGGACGTGTTGCTGCTAATTAATTTCGATACCTAAAAACTTCTAAGGTTAAAGAGTCGGTGTACATTTACGTGGGAAGGGAATTTCGAAACGCCTCCCAACATGTAAGGCTGGTGTATTCTGGAACAACTTCCTCTGAAATTATGGCACTCACAGATGGGCAGCTATGGGAACGTCTCTGTATAAAAAACAACCGTATGACGATTCAAATGAGTCCATTCACCAACGATTCAATCACTTGTGGAGTGGGACGAAATCATCAAAACACTCCTGTTTCCGCCACCACTTTGCGAGTCGCAATTTCAATCAGCGAATTCCGGAAGTCTAATGGCGTATGCAAACCTTTCTGTCCACCCACGCTTACCATAAGGAAATCGTTACTGGAATGCGACTGATGAGCCTGTGCGAGCACAGATCCGCTCTGGTCGCAGATGTGACGTGAACAGCATAATGTAGGCAAATTAACTGGTGCATTTGACGCCTTCCCACTTTTATTGCGAGAAGTTTCAATTAAATTTGTCGGGTGTTTTGGCCTTTTCAATGGGCCACCTCAAACGGGGCTTATCATCCCTGTCAAGGATAATGAGCCATTCCAAGCGCCCGTAAGCTGGATTAATTTTTATAATAAAGCAAACTTAGGGCTTAGTTAACCATATTTGTAACTTAAATTGGGCTGAAGTGCAAGTGCATCTGTGCTAGGGAGGAAGGAGGACAATGCACTAACTAAGCTAAGCACATAGTGCTGGGATGATGAATATAAAGATGGATATAAGTGGTCAGGTCATATTGTGATGGCGTGGGATCCGATCCCCAGTTCCAGAAGGAGTGGCGTAAGTTAAACCAGGGTTGGTTTTGGTGGTGTGTAGGATGTCTGTTTTTGGCCACTCACAACGGGCTAAATAAATGAAGCTCGTTTCTGATAAGTGAAATATGTGAAGTGTTTTCTGATGCTGTCGGTGATTTTGAGTATTTCTTGATCTTTGCATTCGTATGTTAGGTGAGGCCAGGTGGGATATGTGAGTAGTTGTTAGGTTGTTGATTTCAGTATGTGCCCAAGATAGGCGCATTCTGACTTGCTTAACTTTTGAAAAGTTGTGCTCGAGCAAAGTGTGTTTTAACTATTGTCTTCCTGATTTACAGAGGTCAAAGTTTTAAGGAAGACGACAAAACTTGGAAATCCAATGACGATGGGAAAGTGGTCAACAACCAGCCAGCTCGCATCATGGATGAACGAAACGGCTTAGGGCCTGCTGGGGGATTTGTTGCTAAGTATGTGTTACCTAAAGATTTTTCGGATCAGAAGATTCTGAATTCAAGCTCTTTGGAAATTTCGGAAAACTGCTCCCGCGAGTTTTATTTACTCGTTTTTTTATAGTGTGCATGTCGAGTATTGTCTAGGGAATGTTTATTTATTTTGTTAATGGAAGCGAAATGATGCTGGGGAAAGTGTAGTTATTTCATGCTACTGGTAGTTTTAGTATGACTTTTGATAAAGGCCGTGATAACTTAGCTAGATTTTTTGCCATTTTGGGCATGTACTTTAAAGCAATGATGGACTTCTATGGGGTTTTTTCAATGCTGTCATGGCGGTGTAAATCAACCTTGAGGCTTAGTGAAAAGGTCGCACACCATGCAAAAAATTACGCCCAATCAAGAATTGGTCGTCCACCAGGAGTTTCAGCTTTGACTTATTTCAACATGTCCCCAATTTCCATTGCTTCCCTACATAACAACCATGCATTGCGGGTTTCCAATTTTTATTTTTTTTTATTATTTTTTTTTTACAAATAAACGGGAAATTCTGAAATTATAGACCACAGATGAAGCCTTGGTATACTTCCACATACACATGTGGGAAAGTAAATTTAGCGATTGTACTTTTTTGAAGTAAAAATGTTCGAGTAGTTTTTGGTGGGCATGCTTTTGGCTCGCCTTATCACTCGCCTATCAAAATGTTAAGGCAAAGCTGGTTTTCTAATGCTTTCATTCGTTACCGCCCAAACTTCCATCAGTCTGAGGAAGTAGCCAAGCCATCTCGTGAGCAGCTTTATCTCGTGAAACGCGGCCCTAGCCGAAATAAAATTAGCCCGCAGCATCTTCGTAATTCGGTTACTTAGGTGCAGTTTTGAGCTGCCATAAAATTACATTAACGCCTTTCTCGCCACCTCCTTGTATTGTGACAGCCGCCCTTTTCAGACTTAGGTTCTGGTAATGGCGAAGCCATTTCCGTTTCTGCGCGCTTCCACTGGCACTGATTAAGTGTTCGAGACACCCGGGAGAACACGCGTCTTGCTCAAATTTCACCTAATTGCAGTGTAGCATTTCCTTGCCATTATCGTTATTGATTATGCAGAGGCGAGATTCGCGCTCGTCGAGGTGCTATCCCTTCAGATTCGACAGGAATTTGATAGCCGAAGAAGCCTTTTTTGCATTTCGGGGCACGGGTTTGTCGCTTTCGGTATCTCATTGCACCGAGATCTTTGCTCAGTTCCACATCCACCATGCATTATTCATTTAAATTGCCAGGGCTATAGCAGGCGGGTCCCCAGTGTGCATTTCTGCCCTCACAGTTCTTGCCTAATTGCCGTTTTCCAGAGTTACCAACGACGCCCGCGAAGACGAGATGGAAGACAACCTCGGCCAGGTCAACACAATGATCGGCAATCTGCGCAACATGGCCATCGACATGGGCAGCGAAATCACCTCCCAGAACCAGCAGATCGAACGAATTAACCAGAAGGTGAGTGGGGCTGGCTTCTCCCAAACCTCAAAACGAGGTTTGGGTGTGAACTCTCAACGGCGTCCAGTGACTGTGTCGTTGCCAAGACGTGATCAGTTTCGAGCTTCTGGTGCTTGATCGATGGATGATTTCAGAGTTGGTAAATGGAAGCTGATCATGTTGGCGTCGTTGTTGCTGATGAAGTATACATTTTTAGTGTTGTTGGCAGAAAATGACGTTTTGTGCTTTTGACCTCCGCTAATGCATTGACCTATCCTCGCTACTCCGCTTGTAAGGCTCCGCTTTGCTATACCGCACCGTTTTTGGCTCATAACTTAGTACCTTTCCGTACTTAATAATGGGCGGAGGCTCTGTGTCATGAACACTGACAGATCATTGCCCCAGTGATGCAGTGACAAAGGTCTCTGTCGGTTGCATAGGTTGCAGGCATCCAATCGCCATGGAACCTAAAAATTGTATCAAGTTATGACATAATATGAGCTGGAGAGCATGTCTGGCTGAGGCTGCAGATGAGCAAAATCAGGGTGTCTACTGGCATGGAAAATCATGGAGAAGTCATGAAATGAAATTCAGGTCATGAAAAAGTCATGAAATGAAATTCAGGTCATGAAAAAGTCATTAAATGAAATTCACGTCATGGATTTTTTTTCATTTCATCAAATCACTGTATTTTAGCAATCAAATTCAACGTAAAGGAATTCCCCTAAAATGTACCAATTTTCACCTGATTGTTAATTACTTGTATTCTCTCCTTTGGTGCCATCTACAGTAAGTAGGGCATATAAAGTGGCCCTTTGCAATCAGACTCACTCTGTTGGGACGCCATTTTTGTAACTGGCTTGAATTTATTTCTAAATGTCGTGATACAACCGATTACATATTATGCAGTTGCTAACTTTCTTTAAAAAGTATTAAAAGCCCCATATTAGAATTAGAATGGACATTTTTTGGAAGTCGTGTAATTTGTTTTTGATAGTTATGTAAGGGTCATGGAAAATTCATGAAATTTAGAGCACCAAAACCAGTAGACACCCTGAAAAAGGATGCCCTGTGCAGAATTGGTCTTCTAGTGTCCGAGTTATTTTATATAATTTGAAAATGCATCTTTATTGATGGAAAAATTAAATAAAGTTACAAAAGAACCGTTATACCACTTACGAAACCGGGTTTTAACTCTCGATGAAAATTCGAAAAGCATAAGTTTTAACGGTTTTTAAATTTTTGTTTATTTTTTTTTTCGAATAAAGGGAATATTTTCCGTTTATAGAAACATAATTCCGACCAAAGTGGACCATACAATAAATGATAAATGTAGCAATTATAATTAGTATTCCAAGCAAAAATGTCATTTTTTTTTTCACGGTGGGCATCCTTTTGAAAGGGTCAGGCTTAAAAGACGAGATTATCCCTTGCATCGATGAAATTCTGAAAACATTTTGAAAAAAGAAAATTCCAAGTTTGATTTTGAAACACTGTGAAGCATTAATTTGTTAGGTTAGATGGCATATTTAAATGGCGATTTAAGCGTTGACCATTGTATTATTTTCACAGTAAGTCCCAGTGCTGTCTATGATGTAGTCATATTATCAGGATATACTGTATGCTAGCACATCTGTGTCTGCTCTTTGGCTCGAGTTAGTGAAGCGGTTCTTGGCCCAAGGCTGAAACATGACGGATCTCTTGATCCTTGTAAGCAGGTGGACGAGCTGCTGATTGCTAGGCATTTACTGACTGAAGATGGGAGGGCAGATGAGCCATTGTAGCCATTAGCAGTAGCTAATCAGAGCCAAGTGTTAATTATGACAATGACCCATGAATGGTCTCTTAAATCTTTAGTGAAGACGACGAGTATCTCGTTATGTTAGTCATTTCCTTGGACGCTCTTCAGCATTTGATGACTTTTCGAAGAAAGTAGACAGCTAACCAAGTGCTTCTTAATGCCAAAGTCTAGCACCTCTCCCCCAATGCTCTCCCAATTCCATTCCCGTGCTTTTGCTTCGCTGCTCTTCTGACTGCCGCCGCTTCCCCCTCCTGCCGTTTGCTAACAATTAATTGGACGCTTTCATGTTGTGCACCTGATTGGAAATTAGGGACGGGCTCGTGCTTCATTAGTGATGATGGTCGTCATCGTCGTTTGTGTCCGTCGGTAAACCTCTATGCGTGGTTATGGAAACCTTTTGTCCCACCTTTTAGTACGCATCCTGACTCTGCTTCGGATTCTTCGAAATCCACCGTTTGGTTGTTTTCTAACTTTCGTTTTTTTTTTTTTCCACCTCTGATCCTCTCGACGTTTTGCTGCGTGCATTTGAGTTTTGGTACACGATGTCACCAGGAACCTTTTTACCCTTGTTACGCTAATGACTGCTTCGCAGATGAGCCCCTCAGGTCGATTCGTGCTGGTCCCAGAACTAATAAATTAATTAGTGGGATTGCCAAGTTTCAGCAAAATTGCCTGTCATCCCTTTTCAGCTGAGATTGCTCTGAATTTTTTGTCATGCCAACGAGATTCATGGATTAATCGCTCATGGAATAATTTCTAACTCCGTGCCTCATTATGAGGCTTGTACACGTTCTTGTGGAACTGAAAACCGGGAAAAAAAACTGGAGTAGGTGTACATCCCTCCTAATACACTCATATCTCACTTCATGGCCTGGAAAGGTTCCTGGAAAGTCGGCTGTAAAGCGAAATGCTGCATGGTGAAACGTGTTTTTACGTACAAACCTGTATAAAACCACAAGATACGTTCAAGATCTCATTTTAAAAAAATTGGAAAGTCATTTACTGTAAGTTGTTGGTTTAAAATGTAAAATTTGAAATTCGAACATTCCATTGCAAGTTTCAAGTGAGAAAATCAAAATTTCAAAAACGAAAACCGTATGACAATCACACCATTGCTGTCACATTCGAAAAAAAATCTGAATGTTACGCATATTGCTTTGAGCGCTTTTAAAAAAACACTACCATTGCGTTAATGTTGGCAGTTTCTTTAGATAAATTGCTCAAAACTCAAAAGTCATTTTCGGTCTCAAAGCTCGGGTTATTTGAAGTCGGTGCACGCAGCAAATTGTTCTTATGATTTATTTTGCATGCCTGTTTCTAGTTGTAACATTTTCTTACGGATACTATGATTTCGCCAACCTCGGTTTATATTTGGTGTTACCCATTTTTCTATGTCTGAGTTTTTTATTTTGTTCCGTTTTTTTGTTTGGGGTATAATTTGATTTTTTGCTTCATTTGGATTCTTCCTGTTATTTTCTAGGGCTCGTCCAATGAGTCACGAATCAACATTGCCAATGAGCGGACAGCGCGCTTATTAAAATCCTAAGCTAAAATTTCCCGAGAAATCACTAGTCCATTTTGCCTTCGATCTCTGTCTTATGTTAGCCTTCGTACAGACACAAAAAGTGTAGTTATTGGGCGGTGGTGCACGCCCATCACATCATCAACTAATATTTTTCTGCCAACTTGACCTTAATTTATTCTTCTGTCGTGACTATGTCGTCTGACTTTTCATTATTTCACTTTCTTGAAGTTGGCTTTACTTTGCCATCCTTTTAGCAGTTCTTCTATGGCCATGATACAAAATGCTATGCTTAGTGTTGACGTGTTACATGGTAGTAACATGGATAAGTTTGAATGGAACTTAGCAAACCTTAAATTATTGCTGCTAGTTTTGTTGCTGAATTGGTGTATCCACATCAATTTTTTGCCAAAAAATATGCTTAAAATATGATTGGTTGAGGTGAAATTTTCATATGCATAATGAAACTTCCAAATGCCATATTTACTCGAAAATAAGTCGCATCTCCAGTTTAAAGTGTCCGATTTCGAAAAAGAAAAGATTCTGTCTTCAATCTAAGGCACTTCCTTTTCAGACTATCATGGCTAATATGCGACGTAAAACAACATTTTAATTCTCTGAAACGAGGTGTACGCTGCTGGTTTGCGTTTGCCTCTGCATAAGCAATTGGATTCCAACCTTCATTTCTCCTTTTCCCTTTAGTAAATAAATTTATTTATTATTTTTATTTTTATTATTATTGCTATGCTGATTTTCCCACCATTCTTATCAAAAACAAGCAGATTTTTTTAAAATCGTTGTTACATGCCTTAACATCTCTCCCTGTAACTATATTGCAGTTTGCTTTGTACCTAATTTCAAGCTGCACCCCAATTTTATTTTTAATTATAAAGTTTGCGTCTTGTATTAGAGTAAATACGGTACTTTTTTCATATCAGACCATGACATGAAATGTTAAAATCAACACTAGGGCAAGTAATGATAGGAGGGATGAAGCGTAAAAATGTTGGAATAGCGCATAATTGATTTTGCACTTCTTGAATCCTCTCGTGAAACGAGAAGTGGCCAGTAGAAGAACTGCTCTGAGTTCAGCCGTTCGTACACGGTGCATTTCTCTCTCTGCTTCTTTTCCTCCATTTTAGGGACTTTCCAATGAGCTGCGCATCAATTCGGCCAATCAGCGAGCCACTAAATTGCTGAAAGATTGAATCCTCCTGCAAATTTCCTACTCACTGCTCCCCTCCTTCTCCTCCTCCAAATTCTTTGCTTGCGCCGCCACACTGTCGTCTTCGTTTCGTCGTCGTCACCGCCGCTCCCATCGCCGTAGAAGCGCCATCGTCTTTATTTCTTGCCAGGAGTCGCCCTCCTGGACTTCTTTCGCAACTGTCGCCGCTCCAAGCCGGGTGACCAGCCCTCAAGAACTCCGCCCGCTGAAGCAAGATTCACTTGGTTTTATTCTGGTTCGGGTTTAGGTTTATCGGGCTCTCTTGATTGGTATGCAACGACAAACAAGCTTTGGGTAGCGTCGCGAAACCCTTGTCCGAAAAGTGGCCAGCAATCAATTTATTTATGTATTTATTATGGACAATTTTATTCCGGGATTGCACGCTGGTGTTGGGTTTTTTTTTATTAATATTATGCTACAGTAGATATAACATTATAAAAAGTGATCTTGCCAAAATTAATTTCCAAACAAACACAAATTTCGAACCTGATAAGTTGTTTTCTGCATACATCGAACAGAGCATTGACAACGAAGATTTAGGGTCTGTTTTGATTGGTGTCTGGAATTCTGCTGACGCATGCAAACCTGCTTGTTTTTCTTTTCTGGCAATTAAGAAAGTGGTGGACAGTTGGGTTCACAATTGAGGCTCCAGCGCACGTTCATAGTAAGCGCTCGTCATTTGTTGTTATTCAAGGCTTTGTTTCATTCTAATTTCACCCATCATGCTTTCATTAATTTAAGTGCTATGACTTAATGCATTCGCGACTTATTCCAGTGGAAAATTGATAAAAGGGATCGTCATGGTGAGGGCTGAGATGAAGTCGGTAAACGATCGTGCATAGTTTAATCCGACTGGCGTCATCATCATTTCTAGTAATGTATTCTGAAAAATTCGTTTCGTGTGCTTGAGAAGGCTTGTCAGAAGCCTGCGCATTTCATTGGTTGTTCAAACATCAAATTTTTCAATGCCGTCTTACAGAACGTCTGGCATTGTACCTGTCTTCACTACCTTCTAAAACTGTGGGTGCATCGTAACCCGGTGGCTTACAATCTTATTCATTAAATTCCGTGTGCTGAATTTCAATTTAGTAGACGGATTTGCAGTATAAGTGGTAACATTTTTGATATCGACTCCTCCTCTGAAGTTCAACACATTTTTCGAAGAAATAAACATGTAGAAAGGATTGCTTT
>JAQIXS010000585.1:0-42914 GCA_034700785.1 Rossiulus vilnensis | reverse complement strand
AAATGCTGAAAAGGTGTTGCATCTCATTCATGCATCCCCACGACGTCTGATTTCGTTTTCATTTTTCGCATTTTAACGGCAGATATACGTCTCAATTCTCAATGTTAGGAATTGTATTCAAACACTAAAATCTGTTTGTATGTGTGTCGCAATTTACTCTTGTCAGCTAATAGGGTTCTCTTTTTATAGCAAACATTATGTGCAAATTTAAATTCAATATGACTTTTTCGATAAAATGTTTAAAAAAATTGTTGTCATCGAAATTTCCAAGAAACTGAAGTGCGATGTTATTTCCATTAAGAATTCTGAGAAAATTTTCGCATTTAGAGGAGGTATATGCAGTATTGCTGTGGAGCTACATTAGGAAAAGATATTTAATCCAGCATCGTAATGTTTTAACGAAATCAAAATCACATGAAACAAATGTTATGCGATAAATCTAAATGCTTTACTAAACTCAGTACAGTGATTTAAAGTGATTTTATTTTACATATGTGACTGCATTTTACGTTTTTCAAAGATACATTTATAATTGAGAATAATTGTTATTAGACATCTCTGGCAATTTCCATTTAGAGACCATTCATTTTCATTGAAATGCGTATAGTTAATTAAATAATACATATATTCAACAAGATATTAGTGAGGCTTGCGATGACGCAACGCTGTTTACATATTTTTGACAATGAGATTTTCCCATTAATATCACGCTAATATTTTAAACGGAACGTTAAACATACAGTACATTAAAGTTATAATAAAGCAATTAACCAGCCTCACAACGCACAATACATTCACCACTATATTAACTAAAATAACCAGACCCCGTACCAGAAAGCCCAATTTCGTAATTAATGATTATTGAAGTCAATTAGCCAAGTACCGACCAAATTCGCCATACAGTATATTGATTATTTCGAAAATGTCCGAACTTGTGTTAGCAAACTGACATGTTTTAAGTGCTTGGTTTTCTTGACATCTTCCCTCTTCATTGATCCACTTCAGTATTCCAACCTCTTCACAAAAAACTTTTCAGTAACAGGTTGAACAGCATGGACTTTGTTCGCCTGAAAATGCAACGTTGTCTCTTTGTTAATCTACAACACCCAAAAGCTGAGGCTTTGGAAATAATGACAAATATTTAAACGACCACTGTGCTTAATGTCATGCAAAGATCACGTATTACAGTATAATAACACTAAAGTTGTCTTTATGTGTATAATTGAAGGCAGCTTTAGGGACGATGTGAAAGGTGGACACAATGCTTACTTAAACCTTATTTCTTGCACATTTTACAATCGAAATAAATGTTGTTTTGAATCATTTAGGAATCGTAATTTGCGACTTTTGTTTATAAAATTCAAACAGTTAACTTGTTCGTACGCATCAGAATTTAAAGACTATGGCTCATACATGTATCTATGGCTGATATAACGTTAAATTCAACAATAAAGTGATTTATTACACTTAATGCGCCAGGAATTCAAAATCGCCCTTACCTTGAACATCAAATTGACGGAGCATGAAATTCCTAGTAAACCAATGATGTTACCAATTGCAAAAATCGTCATGGGAATCGTATCAGTAATTGCCAGGGGCACGTCTACAAGGAGCATTTTGATCATCGCTGAAGCAGTTTCGTTGAGGTCGACATTCTTGGAAATAATTTATTAAAACGCTCTAATATAAAGTTTTTAAATAAAAATTGCAGTCAAAAGATTACAAATAACGTGAAGAATAACAAATTACATTTGCGATGTACATGATTGGCAGAATTATTTCCGGAAGATTGTTTGCTTCGCTGGAATAAAGAAATGCATCAAGATTATGTTACTTCAAAATACAAGTTATGAAAAGCAATGTTAGAATGTAAACTGCGAAAACAACATTAAACAGCGAATTTTTGCCTGGGTTAATTTATTAATTAGTTAGTATGCCTTGTCTGATTTTGACAATTCGATATTTTTCGTCAAAAACATACAAAATATTGAATGCCATTTAGGCATTGAAAGTAATAATGCAAATATTTAATGTTTTCGAACATAATAATTACAAGGATAAGACCCATCAAGAAGGAAATAAAGAGTAAACAATGTATTGGTACTGCTTCTTACCCTATGCTGGAGGATTCTACCGCAATATTCAATTGCAAACCGGCTGATACGTTGACTGGCAGACTAGTTGTCTATAAATGCGTTTATGAGGTAGTTGTTAAGAAACGTGTAGACAAATGTTCTATATTTGTTATGTGAATGGATGAATACTTACTATTTCCAAATCCATGAAAAACTGATGTTTCTCAGGATCAGGTGCCAAACCATCGATGGCATTCTTGATGCGATATTCCGTGTTGAGCAAGTGTGGCAAAGAAAGCAACATTGGGACACCTGCATGAAGACAAGTTCATTTATTAACAGAACTGAACCATATCAGCTAATCATCTAATGAAAATTGTTACTGATACTGTTACCAATATGAAAACTAACCGAATTGACATTGGCCGATATTGAAAAGACCAGATCCCCAACATTTATTGTTTTGAGACATGCAGAAGCATTCATATTCAGGATTGGTGTTGGACATGACATCAGGATCAAGGCTGAAGCGATTCGCCTTGATACCGTAGTGGTCAACTGGTTTTTCAAACCGTAAGAAAATTGACCTGAAAACACATAAATTTGGGTTGCTCATGTGGTGCATTTAATCGAGAGACTTTGGTGTCAATAATAAAATGCACTGTAAGTGTATGGACCTGTGAATTACCTGTGACATATTTCGACAGAGTTCCAAACACGGAAATATAGTGTGTGAGTTTACATACCTGCACAATTCACCTATGTATATGTGAACTCTCTGATCTATGGGCAGTTTAGGGGGAAATCCTCCTGTTTCTGTAATGGAAATATGTTGAATTCTTATGACATTCTGTGAAGTATAAATTTGTGCATTAAACACAAATGAAAGAATATGTAAACAATGTTGTATCACCTGCTCCTCTTACTTCATTGCAAACGGAACCCTTTGGCCAAACTTTTAAAACGCTTTCCATCCAAATATAAATAGTTAATAATAATGTAATAACAGAGATATATTTTTTGCAGAATATCTTCTTGTTTAATACTTGCTCTATATTATTCATAATATGATTAGCTCATCTTACGTTTGATTCTTGAATGCCACCATTTGCCCAAATTCCTTGTAGCCTCCTGCTCCAGTTTTTGCACGTTTTAAGATCGGTTGGAAAAGAACATCCTATAAATGCATTTGTCGGGGGAAAAGTGATTGTCATCAATATTATGTTTTATCAAAATTAAAGAATTACAAGCTTCGAAAGTACAAATAAAAACGGCTATAATATTTAAATTAGTACATTTGAATTAGCTCAACGGTGCTTAATGATTTTTGGATATAAAATTGAGATTTATCCCACACAATTAAGAACGGCTTAATGAATTGTATCGTATATTTTGTAATGAATTAGCAATGGGCCAAGTTTTGGAAAATACTGAGTATACAGAATTATCTATGTAAATAGAGTGTGATTGACCAAACTAATAATTTTCGGTTGCCCAAGTCTAGCATGTGCACTGTATCTAGTTTCATAACACGTAATTAAGAGGTAGAAAAATATTCAAGTACCTTAATTCTAAACAAATTATCGTTAGATAAAGCCATCCCTGTGAAGCCTTTTACTTGGCTGAGAATTGGATCGTAAAAGCCATCAACAAGTAACTCGCCTATCGTGTGTTTAACAAACGGATAGTAGGAATAATTATGCATCTGTAGTAAATTTTTGACAATCATTGAAGCTGATTTTACTGCTGGATGTTGAACAATAGCCTAAAAAATGAACGTTTGTTATTAAACCTTAGCCATAATTAATTACTTTTCATGAGATCATATTTAAATTATCGAAAAATCAACTTAAAGGAGTAACACCTTACTCTCAAAATGATATTAGGAATAATTATCACATCATTGCTTGTGCCATTGGATAATTCAGGGATAAATTGCATTTCAGGAAGCAAAATATATTCCACTTCATCTTTTCCATAGAATTTCACATCTTTTCTGCGCATCGAAAACCTATTGGAAACAAAGTACAGTCCTTCATGAGAGGAAAATCTTGTAATGTTTAAAATGAAAAACATTTTTTCTAAACATAAAATTGATTAAAAGAAAACAATCCACCATGCATTTGCAGCAAAGCTTGATGTTGACAATTCTTTCATATATTGAAGATGTACTGGAGTTAAAAAGTACCGTTAATGTTTTATTGGTAAACTATACATGACCAATTTCAGTTCGCAAATGTAATTTCAGAAACATTTTATCATATAAATAACAAAAAGACAATGAATTTGCATGTATAGGCCTAACAAATTAATACGTAATGCATTTTTAGTAAAGACAGTTAACAGAAGGTTTCCGTTTAAAAGAAGCAAATTGAAAACATGTTGCATATTTTATTTACCTGAATACATAAGGTCCTAATTGTTGCACTCTTGGCTTTGTTCCATTCTTCGCCCATCCCACGGAAAATTCCTTGTAATTGGTATAATTAAACACGTAAAACTGTGCGTCTAGGGAGACCGGTGGTTCCACCCAGTATTCGTACATCATAGAATCCTCCGACAAAACAAAACTCTGAAACCATAATAGCAGACTTGTATGCTTGATAACAAACAACTAATATTTTAAAACCTGTAAAATCTGATTCAATTAATATTACGGAAAAAAGCGAGTATATTCAAGGTATTGATTTGAGAGAATGCTGTTTTAATCTAGAAAAGGGCTTATCTTAATTAAAAATGGTCAGTTTTGTTTTCGAGGCGCATTTCTTTGTCGAATTAGGGACAATATCCAGTATCATTCTGTGGCACAGTTTTGAATGAAGTCGCATAATTGTTTGATCATCTGATACCTCATAAAAATGTGTCCTATGTAAGTGCGTAATCCTAGAATCCTATGTTAGCTTTCTAACGTTTGCTTCAGAGTAGGCACATTTTGATAAGCCTCTTTCTAATTGCTTTACAATTTGAAATGTAATCCAACTATTGTACAAGCCCATTTTTACGGCAATGTTAAACCATATCTTAAATGAACTGTATATTTTAAAAATATCCTTCCTTACATTTCGTGACTGATCGTTGTCAATCAATAATATTTTCATGACAACTTATTGTTTCTGAAGCAATATGATATGTGTTAACAATTGCCGCCAACACTTGATGAATTCAGTATTAATATTATAAAATTGATTACTATGTCCTTAGAAACCTTGAGTATATTGGCTTGAACATCATTTTAAGAGTTGTAAGGAGTTTTATTTTAAAAACCGAATTGTCTGCATCAGTACCAGATCAATTCAATTCAATTAAATTGAACTCTGCTAATCTCTGTATTGAATTTGCAAAATCCCTCTATTAGCCTGTATGTTCAGTTTTTGAAATTGCAAAAAATCAAATTCTGTGTTTGTTTGCTTCAATAAGTTTGGTAGCATAGATTCTGTAAAGATTTGGGACTCTGTCTTGGTAAATGAATGTGATGGAATTCTTTCTTACCTTTAATATAGCATTTTCAAGAATGCCAGGCATGATTATCTTGAGTGTTATACCAAGGCAACAGATGATGATGCTTACAACAATACTAATAATAGAGCATGTAGGACTGCAACATTTGCAACACCCCATCGTTGCTTCAGTATAGCTTCAAATAGCTCGGTTGAGATTATAGAAAATTGATGCAAAAGCGTCAACGTCCCACCTTGTCTTTGCTAAAGAGCCGAGTGGTTGGCATTTGCGGTGGTATTCAGACGTTGTCTTGACTTTATGCATTTGTTTTTCGAATTATTTGTTATTTTGCGTTAGATGTTTTTTGGTTTCCATCGTAATATCAATGATAAAACGTGTGTCCATGAAATTACTGGATATTTTAAATTAATTACGTTAGGCCGAATGTGAACATGATACTCGGTTGCCGCTGGCTCTGTATGATGTCAAGCCGCTGAAGAAATTAACACCTTAATATTATTCTGTTCCGAATGAGGCCACTTTACTTGACTGTAAACGTATTCTCTTACGGAGAAAATATATTGCGAAATTCCATTCACCAAAAATATTAAAAGAACAATTAAAATGACGGTGAAAGCTTCATGTATGAAAAGAGGCCTTTTTTCCTTAATACGGTACATTGTATTCGTTTATAGGAATTTAAGGAAATCTATTTCATTAAACCTTTTTCATCATTGAAGTAAATTTTGAATGCATCGTAATTTTGGAAATGCCGAACGTATTTTCGTCCATATTGAATACAGGTTTTATTATTAAGTTTCCCTCAAAATATTTATTTACAAACATGTTAGAGCAAATACGTTTTGAAACACATTACCTTAAAAATATTATTTTTAAGAAGATTTTTTTCTGAATTAAATAAAAATTAAACGTGTATTAAAAGCAACCAGCAATCCCATAGTACAGTTTTAAAGTACAATTAAATTAATAAAATATCAATTTAACATGATTTACCGGTAACTGCTGTAATAGAAATTGAATAATAAGGATATGATAGATATAAATTATTCTGTTCAATGAAGAACTGTGGACTCTCAGTGTCTCTTGAAAGTTTAAACCTAAGCTAAACTTTATTGAATAACCATTTTCATCTTTATTCGCGTTAAGATCATTAATATTCAATAACACAAATATCATTCAACCTATTTATCGTAAAACAAATTATAATAATTTCCAAATATGGGTTAATTGAATGTGAATATAGCCGTGAAAATCGAATTAATTGAAGGGAAAAAATTAACACTGGGTTACCGGGTGATTATTTTGCTAAAACAAGTGAATTTCGGAAAAGCCGTCGACTTTGTCCGTGTTGATATTTGAAATTAGTTTTTCAAGCGTTTAACCGAATAATGGCAGCTAAATATAATTTCACTTCGTTTATCATAGTTCCCTCTATTAAGGTTTTTACGAATCGTTCCGATGCCCGTAAATTTAAAAAAAACTGATTTAACCTTCTATTTTTCGCGCATCTTATTCAGAGAAATGAAAAATTGCGGATGCCTTAATTACATTAATCAATAATATGGATTTGTTTTCTGCTATCTGCTGATTTTAAAAAAAATTCGGAAAGTCAACATTAATTTGATTACCTTAATAGTGATAATGGAATTGAAATTAAGAGATTAAACTTGGTTTTCACCAAAATATCGTTGAAAAAAATTCACATTCACGTGTGTTTCAATATTTTTTATTCATAGTGAAACGATAGTGAAATAACAAGAAACGCTTTGCAATTTATTGTAACGTATGCAGCACATATTGTTCACATTGTGTTTTAGACGGTAGTAAATGTCTTTACTAGTCTCATATCTTCTGAAGAAGATCAAATAACATCAAAAATAGGCATGTCACACAGTATTAGCACAGTTTTAAAATAATTTGCTTATTACGTTAGTTCGAAGAGCTTTTCATAAGAGGAAAATCTGACTTCTTCAATAACAAAACCTGTAGAAATTAAAGTGTTAATACATTTATGCGGAAATATTTTGTGTCTTAATACACGAACGAATGTGTTATGGATTGTTTTTCCGTTGGGATCACCTTTTTGTTCGCCTAAAAATGTTATAATTTGAATTAATTCAATGGCTTAAATAATGGCATTAATTAATACGAGTAGATGAAGCTGCCTTGCACAGTGACATACATGTACATTATAGTTATATATAAGGTAAAGAAAGGTGTTAAATAAATGATATTTTTGTATGAATGCGATTATCTTGAAAACACATGTGTATATTATATATATAATAGGAGCCTGAAGTTAATGTCGGTGCAACGCCGAGTGTACAATAACTTCATCCTTCGATTTTTATAAAATAAACAGTTGGTAAAATTGAATTGTTTCCCCATGTTGGGAAATTTCCTTGAGCATGCTAAATATACAGTACATATACATAGTCTTATTATTTGCTTGTAGAATGATTTTTTAAAACTTTTTAACGTTTCAGTGTATCTGCTAATAAAAAAAATTTGTTAAAGAAGATAAGACACATTTTTGTTTGCTACTTCTACATTTCACCCACATGCATTTTTAGTATTCATGTTAGAAATTTTGAACTGACACCTGTAATTAAATCTGTAAGCAAAGTGCCAGGCAGCTATGCATTTTTATTGCTCGCTAGAAAGAACCTTACCTTAAACATATGGTGAATGGAACAAGTGACTCCCAGTAAAAGAATAAATACACTTATCTCCAGAATTAAATCTGGAACCAGCGAGGCATATATGTAAGGTTCATCAATGACCATCGATTTTATTAATTTTGCCATCGTATCGTTGAGCTCTAACACCTTAATAGTAATTCATTATCCGAAATTATATACAAATGTTGACAAGCGCATAAACATAACATGTGATGTTGTTCTAAAAAAAAGCTTACCTCACTTATCCATATCAATGGCATTACGAGTCTCGGCAAAATGTCTACGCTCCTTTAATAAAATAATTAAAATTGTGTGGCAATAATCCTGAACTTCGAATATAATTTAGGGGAAAGGGCTTGGTGGGAAACTATTTAAAAACATGTTGGTCGGAGCCAACTTGAATAATTAATTTGTCAAATATCGAAATGTTTTTCGGGAAAGAAATACATGCAAACTGGAAGATAAACAACTGTAAACGGTTCTTACTTGAAGTTGGGTATGGGCTGAATGCCAAAATTGATTTGCAGGCTAGCGCTAACGTTAACTGGCAAACTAATAGTCTGAAAAAGACGAATTTGATTGGATAGATGACATTTCGCATGATGTGCAATGATGTTTGGCATCCTTTGAAAGCTTAACCACTTACTGTTTCTAGGTCCACGAAATACTGATGTAGTTCATGATTGGGTGCAATTCCCTCGAAAAGATTTTTAATTCTGAAATTCGCGTTCAGGAAGTGTGGTTGCGATAGTAAAATCGGGGTGTCTGAACACAAAAAATAGAAAACAGGAAAGCATCGGTGTTTATCAGGATGATTGAATAGTGTGTGATCTGAGAGTTATATCTGACCGTTTCTACACGCTCCCAAATTGAAAAAACCTGGTCCCCAGCAATGGTTAATTGCTGACTGACAAAAGCATTCGTATTTTAGGTTTGTAGTTGCGAACGAGTCAGTATCGAAAACGAAGCGATTGGCTTTGAGACCGTGATGTTCAACTTCCCTTTCAAAACGCAGATTAATTGACCTGAAATGATGAGATTGCTAGCTATTTCCGTGATGCTCAACGCGTGCAAGCTGATGATTATCTTGTGCGGACGATCGAAAAATTAACTAACAAAACTTGTTACCTTGTTACATTATTTTGGGGTGTGTAATGATCATTTACACAAAGATTCTTAAGTACATTAATGTGTTGGTTACACTAACCTGCAAAATTTGCCAGAAAATATGAACAGCTTTTCACCTATTGGTAGTTTTGGCGGAAACACGGTACCGTCTGTCAAGAATAAATATCAAAATGTATTGCAATTATGTTTTTGAAGGAGATTTCAGTTTGGTCAGGGTCAACATTTTGTCACCTGTTCCTTTGATCTCGTTGCACGACGAATTCTTTGGCCAGTAATCCAGGTTTCTAATCATTAAAATAAGTAAAAGGGCATGTACGAGGCCAAGAAATCCAATTGTGCAATAATTGATAAGTTGATAATGCCAATTATCTTTTCACATTTTGGGAGATGTATGAACCCAAAACGTGACATATTACCAAGAAATTAAAGTGACTCTTACTTTTTGTTATTGTATTCAAGAATCTTCCCAAATTCACTGGTCTTGATTGACCCAGTGTTTATTCGAAATGGACCATCTTCTTCAAATCTTTTCTGAAATCGAAGATGCATTGATCATAACGTACTTTGACAACTAAAGCTAATTTTTACAATAAAAAAACATTCTTAATACCAAACTTTAGATAGGCATCAACCATGTTAATGAAAATATTTTAATGAAAAACTATTTTTTTTAAAATTATTTATATAAATGCTGTAGTATCTGTTTAATACATTTAGGTGTAAATGTATATTTCAATATTAAACTGCAATATCTGCCAATCTATAAATGCCAACCATGCAAAACTAAATTACTCATTTTTTGCTTAAAATACTTAAGATCGATGATATTTTCCCCGTAAAGAATTAGTCGTCCAATACAGTCTGGTATATTTTGTATATTTTGAAAATGTCCTGCTCATTTATAAAAAATTAAAAAACATGGAAAAATTAGCTATGTAACCTTCAATCAATCGGTTTCAATTGGATTTCGTGTGTGAAAGAAATAGAAGTTAAAATTACAAGGAATATAATGGACGTGAATTTGAAAAAACTAAATATTGTTACGAGGTATACTAAATATTGAAAGTGTTTTTATAAGCATGCTACATGCAGAACTAACAGATCAACTGCAACCACTATAAATATGAAACTTTCCAGATGTTTTATAAAATAAATATTTGTTACCAGCAAACTAAATTTTCCGTCAGGTACTATCATCACTCCCGTTTCTTCGTATATTTTATCGATTAGGAGATCTTCGTAACCGTCCATAATATATTTGCCGACCGGTTTGCTAATAAATGTACTGTTCTTGGCGTTTGCCTCATTCAAGACCGTGATTGTGCCAAGGATGTCTGCTTTTGCTTGTTCGCTTTGAAGAATAGCCTGAAAACGGAAGCTTAATCTAGAAATCTCTAATTTGCATAAACATTTTCGTGAACAGTGTGTTGGCTTTTAGTGCCAAAAAGGCCGTTACCCTTAATAATACATTTGGAAAGACCACAACATCTTCCTCAGTGCCGTTGGACAGATCAGGCATAAATTGGAGTTCGTTTTGGTTGTAATATTCCACTTCATCTCCATCAGAGGAGAAAGTAATATTTATCCTGCGAATTAAGTGCCTAAAGCAGAAAAAATAACATCTACAATTAATACAGTGTTGTTTCATACTCTTATCAATGTATTATTCTAGAATAATAACAAAATACCTGTCATTCTCATTACGATCATTCGAACATTCCAACTTAGAAAACCTTACCCTTAATCCTTTAGCGACCTAGGTAATTGATTTACCTGTAAACGTAAGGACCTAGTTGAACAAGTTTGGGTTTTATTCCTCTACGCCAGTTTGCAAGATATGCTTCATGGTTGGTGTAGTTGAACACGTAAATTTTGGTGTGTACATTAATAGGGGGTTCCACCCAAAATTTGTAGAGCTCGGACGTTGTGGACAGCACCACGTTCTGTAATCAAAAAATAGTAAATTATAGTGTCGATATGAAGTTTCAAAAGGTCAAATGTTGGGAAAAGTAAGCAAAATGGGATTGCAATTGACTTCTGACTTGGGATTGCCCTGTGGCTTTCAATAAATTAAACATGTACCACTTAGAAAAATGGTCAAATGGAATGATAGGGAGGGTCACAAAAAGCGATAAGAGCGCCAAATATGACAAGGTACCTTACAAGCCGTTTTAAAAATATTCAAATGGCGAGGGGTCACGTGCCTCAATACCCCTTCTGGAAGTCGACCCAGATATATTTATATTTTTTTGTGTTTGAAAATATTATTATGATTATCTTTCTTATTAGGATCTTCATAATTATTTTGAATAATTCACGTACGTCACAGTACGTTATTATTTAGAACAGTTATCTAGATCCAAATAAAATAATCTTAAGAAGTGAAAATGTAGTGCAAAATAACCTCAATAAGCAAATAAACAATAGGATTAAGTTGAGACAGATGTGAACTCAGTCTCAGACTGTCAGTGCTGTTGGTGTCAGAACTTTGTCAGCGCACACAAAAAATACTGACCCAGTTATGTACTCGAAATGTGTTTAATACAGCTTTGTTAAAATGTCACTTGATAACGTAGTTACGTTACAAGTAATGTACGATGACGGTTTCTTTGATGTTTTTGAACAAGACATAGCAACCATGAATTTATAATTAACACGCTGTATCCCCTTACGTGTTCAAAACAAGGTGTTATGGCCCAAAGATATTCATGTAGGCTAACCTATTTATATCCAAGAATACTTACTGCGCAGTGAGCAAGCAATTGTGTACTTTTTCACAATGGGCGACATACATGTATTTAGACACAACATGCAGAAAATTACATATGCCGATTTTTATCTTCGATTACTAACAGCTTTCTAATCTTTGAAATTGCACTTAACTTGTAAATAGCAAGTTGAAACTATACTTGCTTGTGTTGAAGACAAAGTTTACCTTGTTTCCTTTCCTCTTAATCCACTTAACTTTTTTCATTTAAAAATTAACCTGAATATATTGTATATATATACCCAGGTGACAAATTTGGTAACACTTTTTTCTGCTACAATCTGTCTATTTTGTTGTCCATTATTTTGTCGGGTTGGTATTGCTGCCTACTCCATAAAGTATTTAACCCATTCCTAAACAACCTAAATTTTGTGATTGCAAAATACGTTATGATCACAATATGACTGAAGAGATTGATTTTTTCAATTAAAAAATAGAAATAGTCCAATACTATTCGTTTTTAACTCCGCATTGCATAATTGCAGTGCAAGTTGCGCTGGTCAAGCAGCTATCAAGTCAGTGGAGTTTTTAAAACTTACCTTCATGATAGCTTTTTCAACAAGGTTTGGCATGTAATTTCTGAGCACGCATGCCATCAGACAGACGACTATGCTCGAAATTATTGTTATCAAAGAGCAATGAGGACTGCAGCATCCCATTGTTTAAGAATAGTTATTTTCAGTAAACAATAGAGTTAGTTAGCTTCTGTTGGATGTCTAATAAGAGAATGTAAAAGAAGATTAAACCTGATGCTCAAACATGCCCTGTACTGCCACCTTCGCTGGTCACCAAAGCGTAATGGCTGACATTTGCGGTGACGTTATTGTTTTTAAGAACATATTGCAGTTTCCTATCTAAGTACAAATGAAAACAAATACTCTGAAATGCTACTTAAAACTGAGCATTTCGAGTCGAGAATATGATATCTTGAAAAAGACCGCAACGATTATGTTTCACATTATTGTAAAGTTATTAATGTTCTTTGTGGAAATTGTTAATATCGCCCGTTTTGAAGTTTCCGAAAAATAATTGTGCATGCAGTTTTCTTTGCACGAACTTTTTTTTAATAATGTCTTTATCGTCAACTGCTATAATATATTTCAAAAAGTAAACTTGGCAATTTTAGCGAATCTCCAAACGTCTTTCTTAAATAATATGCAAGATTAACAAAAATTCCGAAGCCAGGTTCGAAAATATCTACGGCAAAAATGAGGCAATTTCTATTTTAAAACTGTCGAATAAGAGCAGTGGATAAAATTAGCATATATAAAGAAATTGTTTGCCAAACTACTGTATGCATTCATATTCAGACAAGCTCTAAAAACACATAACAAATTTGAGAATTTGAACGAGCCAATAATAATAACATTTGTGTAATTTCCTCCAATATCATTATCTATTTTTAAATTTAATATTCATACTAGTGTGATTAAATTAATTTTAATTAAATTATACACAAATTCAATTATGCAATTATTCAAATATTCAATTATGTATAAAGCGCTTCTTTATGAAGCAAAGGTTTTTATATCATCAATATACCGTGAATATTCGGGATATTTATCCCGAACGAATAACGGACTCAAGAAACGACCTATCAAGGTTCTTGTTCTATGGGGCTTATTTCGGCAGCTTTGCAAATACTTTTGCACAATTAAAAATTGGCACCAAAAAATTCTCATATTTACCAAATTTGTTCTAAAAAATGTTAGACTTATATCACAAATGTTAACAGAACAAAATTGGGAAACAATTGACCTCAAAATAATGGAATATCAGGCAACTGAAGATTACTTATGACACAAATCAGCGATGACCAACATTGTTTATCACGTATGCTTGTTGCCCCAAATAGATGAGAAATAAATTTCGACGATTTCAGCGATTTTCGGTACAAAAGATCAGATTAGTATTTGGAGTAAATTACAGTATTTTGTTGTATTTTATGGCTCGTAGGAAAGATAAAAAACGGGAATGCCATATTAAATACATGTATTTCCTTAAACGTTTAATGCAGATGTACCTCTAAAATTATGCAGAGATTTACACCAGTTTCATTCACTAAATAAACGGCTAAAATTCATCATGTTAGTGGTACCGCAGCTGGTTCAATCATTCAAAATAGGTTTATTTGGCATATAAAAACGTTCTTTTCATTTGAAAAAAAAAATATTGTAAATGATATCGTACACTGTAATATTCCTAACATGTGCCACCATATTTTCGTACCAAATTAACGACACCTTCATTTGGTCATTTGGGTTGGAACCAAATGACCCAAATATGTTCTCAAAATATAATATGAATATACGTGTCATATATTATTATCAAAATATTTGTCAAATATTACAAATGCATGTATAAAATTCTTTGTAACATGCACAGTAAAGCTTGTCAAGTTAACCACCTTGTTATGTAGACCACTACCTATTTTGGTCGATTTTATGGGGTTGTGGGAACTAGCAAGGCCAAATTCGCCACAATTTCTAGCCAATTCCCAACGTGTGGCAACTGGCGATGGGGTTGCCCAAGGTCCACCGAGATATACTCTGTATATGCATTTGTAATATACGTGTATTATTTGCATATTATTTTCCATTATGATCAATCACGGAACTTCGCCTAAACCACATTTCTACACCCAGATCTCGTTATATGACCGCTCTTTATTCGGTTGTACCAACAAAGGTTAAGCAAAACCAAGGTAAACTTCTGGTTAACTAAGGAAAAGTATTGCACCACAACAGGCAGCAGCTAACCATGCGTTAACGTTAATCCAGCTAATGTTTCCAGAATTCCTAGCTACATGTACAACAGGCTAACTATAGGCCTACCTTGTGTTAAAAATCCTCATAGTAAAATATCGCAATAAAAACTTAATAAACTTTACGTTAACTTGTGATGCTTTCAGCAGATTACATTAGGCATAGTTTAAACTTTTCAGAATGTCTTATGTAGGCCCTATAATACGATATTTTTAAAATTATTATCTTTATGTTGTGGTTATACAAGCTTGTAGATAACCCCCAGGCTATCTAACTGTTCATTTAACCTGCAATTGTGCAACCGGTCCTAAAATTTTTGTTTTGGAGTGAAACAATACACATTTTCAATTAAAACTTGAGTGATTTTTAAAAACAAATTATGATGGGATTTGGAACGGATCCTATCATTTCAATGGGTTTATCATTCCATGGGTTATGGAATGGCACGACTCGTTGCACAGCAATTTGCTTTACACCCAACTTTTCCGGAGCCCACATTGGCCAGGGTGTATATGCAAACTCAAAACAGTGAGCAATGCAAACCCCAACCCCATGCATCCTCAATCTAAACAAATCTCATCATTAATTAAAGCATCTATGACTTCTTCTTGTTCTCCCCACTTTTAAGTTGGGTAGATGACAACCCTCGCGAAATACTGCATTGGGTGCTAATCAAGTATGGAGCTCCTGTTGGCAGCGATGGGCACCCACTCGGGCAGGTAGAGCTTGTCGGGCTTGAGCACCAGGTCGTAGTACACGCCGGGCTTGCTGAATTACTGAAATTACAAAATACGAAATGACGAATTGATGTCAATATATATTCTAACGGCGATCTTTATTTAGTCTCTTTTGTTGTAATGTCGTGTCGAAGTTACTCGGATACGGCATAAATCAGCCGCCCGCTTAAGCGGCTTATTTTGTCACAGTATAGCCGCTTGACACATCTGTAATCTTGGAAATTTTGAGCCTGCCTCGTCCTACAATACACGGTTTCGTCTAACAACTAAACTATGCATAATCTTGAAACAAATAATCATGCAACCTTTGTTCAATGACATAATTACATTATGCACAAAACACTTTGTTTGGCAACATTCTTGACGGTACACGAAAGGTAAAGTGTGCATAAATTAGGTTAAGTAAAACAAATAACGAAGTCATGGAACGATATTTGAAGGCTTATGTTCATCGGGGTTAATTTCAACAGCTTTGCAATTACAAAAGGCTTGTCATTACGTAATCAAAAATCGACTTCAGAAGATGTCCATGTTCGCCTGCGAAGAACTCTTCTTTGGTTTGCCCTTAATTGTTCAATTTACTTTCAATTTCCAAAATCTCTTTCCAGTATTTCTCCCTCAAGTCCAACCCTTTATCGCCGCTGATGTGCCCAAATAGTCCATCTTTATTAAGCATGGTACTTTTGGACAAGTATTCTTCATCTGTATTGGCAGCTGCGGTGGAAATTCTGCTTAGCTCGATGGTTCCTGTCATATTGCGTAAAAGCCCTGTCACATATACATCATCGAGCCAGAGAAATGGCACGAGGGGTACGGAATTAATCAAGTTGGGAACCACAAAGCTGGGCATTATGTAGGCACTACCAGAACAGTACAAGGGGAAATTCCCCTGACTGTATTCCTCCTCACTAACGTACCATTTAGCGTTTTTGTTTCGCATAGGCTCTGTCGTATACAATATCTTGCAATATATATGCCCATTAGAGACATTATCCATCTCGTATTTGATAAGGGAGTTCACGTAACGAACCACGTTGAATATGTTGATGAAGATGTCGTCGTCCGTCTTCAGCACATACGCCACCTGTTGGCAGTGCCTGACGACCCAGGTCAGCGCAGACACGGCTTTAAAAGTCAGGTTGTGGTAGGTGTCCTCGTAATCTGCCATGATGATATCTCTGTAGCGAGCACTCTCCAGTTTCACCGCTCGTTCCACTTCCGGATCTTTCGAGCGGCCCATAATGAACACTGTTACAGTGCCCAGCGCTTGGGAAATCAAGGAACTACCGTAAGACCTCCTGATCTGAGCCCGGTTTTTGAAATGATCAGGGGCCGAATGCACGTAGATGAGCAAGGAAGCGTTTGGACGAATCCTGCTGCACACATCCGGTTCTTCTATGGTAAAGGGAATGTCGATCAGGTACTGCACATAGCGCGCCCTAAGATTGGACGTGTCCACATTTGTCACCATCTGCGCATTATTGGGCGTTTTGGAAACTATTAGATGCACAAATGTTGCTATTGCCAGCAGTATGAGGAATGATATAGCGATCCTGGTGCATCCGTGCCATGCATTGCGCACTTCCATGGTCCTGTCAAGATGAAAGAGAACTCATATGAATTAGGTTATCTGGTTTTCTGGTAGTGCTTCCTGGCTGATTGACGGGGAATTTCCCCAAAACAAATCGTCCTCGACCGGCCTCTTTTTCCACTTGCGCAATGACAGACCAACCTATATGTCACCGTGTATTTTACCGTGTAAACGTTATTTTCTCCATCATCGACAGATAATACTAATGGAAAGATATGATGAAAGAGATGAAAGATAATACTAAATTTGTCACACGTGTATTTAGAAACTCAACAAATTTCCACCAGTTTATCTCATCCCACATGTTTTCCAGTCCACATGGACACTACACTTTAGTTGAACATCAGAATGTGAATATAACTAACTTTAAAATGGCGTTTTGCTGATTACTTCCAGTTAAAACCAACTGTTACTTGGTTCAGGAGTCGAAAATAATATTTAAATGTATTTTTTTACTTTACTTTTACATTTATTTTTACGTATGAATTATATGATTTAGGGTAAGTTGGGTATAGATGCCATATGTTTTGCAAAACCATTTTACTTGTCCAAATGTTCACTTGATTTGACAAAACTTTGTGACATTTAAAAATTAAGCATATTAATGAACTAATTTAAAAATTACAGGCATTAAAACAAGTTAAAAGGAAAACTTATTTTTATGTTTTTTTTCTGTTCCAATATCATCGTAGCTTCGTAATTACATTGTGCATTTTGGAAGCCATTTGTTACATCAACCGTTTATGTTGCTTTCTTATACATTTCCAAGCATTCAACACTTTGATACTGATCAGAATTATAGTTAGCATGTGATTCCGAAGATGTGCTCTCGGAATTTGACAGCTCTTGGATATTGTAAATGAAATAAAAAATCTGATTTGAATAAGAAATTTTGCAAGCTAATGTGGAGAATAGTTAATTTTCCCTCATTTAACATTCACATGGCTGCTAAACTTGATTTTAAACCTAGTTACTAATTACCATATGGGCGTAATCCTACTTTTTTGTATAATAACTGTTGAAGGCATTCCAAATTCCCTGGAAACATTAATCATAACAATCAATCGGCCATTATCAACGGTCATTTGGGAAATAGCTGTGTTTAAATCATCGCCTGACCATTGCAATCTTTGCACCACATTCTATCCCATGATTAAAGACATAAATATTCAAGAAAACCAAAATATGTGGCTAAACAGTATGCATAACAATGACTTCTCTTTCAGTTTCTTTGATGTAACGTAATACAATGTGGTCACACCCCAAAATAGACTACAATAGAAACACAGTGCCTAAGTCAAAATTGTATTTTGAAAGTTCACGTTTCATCCAAACTGACGCTTACAATGCTACTCTACATTTTTTCAGTGATAAAAAAAGAGTGGTCCTACCTTAAAAAATTCAAAAAAACCCAAAAAAACTTTATGTAAATGTGAATAAACAGGTAGATTTGTTATTATAGGCTAAACGACAGCAATATGCTGCTTTGTGCTGCCACCTATGCAAAACGGCGGAAAATTTAAAAGATGGAGAATCTTTCACCCTGGGGCATCTATATCCAACTTACCCTATGAAATAAACGAAAATACGTAACATTTAAAATATTTCATCATGTAAACGAGTATTAAAGTTGTTCTTGCCTGCAATTACTTTCATGTGGATAGCATAATTTTGTTTGAACAAGTGGTAAACGTCGATGTAGCAGTGTTTTTAATAACTTATTTTTACATTTGGGGTAATCAGCTTTATTGTTTCTATTTTTACTTTTTTAACACAAATAATTACTATGGCGCCTAAATCTGCTAGTAAATTACTGAGTCGGTTACCATGGCCGTGCAATGTGCTTACATGTACATGTATAATATAGTGGTGTAGACTGTAGAACACTTAATAAGCATCAATCTGTTACCATTTTTTTTATAATACTGAGCAGCAGCAACAGAGTGGTAAGATATACCTGCTAATTCATTTCTGCCTGCAAACTCTTTTTAAATTAAAATCAGTAGAAAGCCAAAGAGATTTTCATGGGCAGTATGCGTAAATATTCTATTTAGATTTATTTTCCGTAATCAATTATAAAGTAGTCATTCATGCTATTTAGCGTTTACAGATTCTGTTTTATTGTTACCCTTTGTTCACTTTTTTATAAAAGAGCATAGGGCAAATGTTTGACCTGCACATTTCTAAAACGTACTTTAATTGAGAAAGTTAATTAATTTGTTATCCTTGTTGCTCTACTTTCCACTCTCTCGAGATCTCTGGCTCTGATACTCTTTATCAAAACAGTATTGCTGCCTTCCTTTAATATAAACGGCGTTATGAGATCGTACCATTATAGTCAGTTTAATCATCATTTTATTCGATTGCAAATTTTAAACTGTAATTCCAAATCATGCAGCTGGACCATCAACATTCGCATAGTCAACAAATTCAACCGTTCCGGAATCCGCCCCATGTTCCTGCTCAAACAGCAACAGCTTGTTGGGTTGAGGATATGGCAGCAGAACAGTTTTTGGAACATAGAGATTAATTTGGGGTCCCCGTGTTGGCCAGTAACGTCCCAAATTGAAATCATTGATGAATGCCACACCCTGAAACGAAATGTTGGGATGCAAACACATTAGAAAGCAATGATTTGTCATACAAAGTAGCAAAAAGGTTATCCATGATTAAACAAATTGAAGGGGAAAATGTACTTCTGTTTTTGATTATTCCTGAATATTATTTCCGTTAACGTTTGTATTTATTTTCGATTTGTACAGTGGTGGCCATCATTCGCAGGCAGACTAGCTTCACTTTTCCAGCTTGCGAATGAGTTCTCGAATCGATTAATGAAATCAGATCGCATGTTTTGTAGGAAAGGGTCACCAAACTGAATATAATCCTTTGACAGCATTTAATTACAGAAGTTAATTTCCTGTACCTTTTGCCATCCTGTTGGATTTAGAAAGGTGTCTGATGGCTCGCTGGTGCCTTCAGGAAGCGTAAATTGTCCTGAATAGATGACGGGTACGTTATCCGAATAGACTAGATTTGAATCCCTTGGAGTCAGAATAAGGGACGCTGTGTTATTCAAGGGTACCGAAGATATTGACCAGTTGTGGAGAATTTCTCCGTCAAGCAAGACATCTGAGTAGATGCCCTTAAATAGATCAAGATTGAAAACATTAATAGCTTGTTTTGCCAAATTCCAGTTAAATTTAATCCTCATACAAATGGCTTTTGATTTGCACAAAACAATAATAAGACTATGTTAATTAAATCTTTATTCCTTATTTTCTAAAACCAACCAGGGAATTCTTAAATTAAATCACCGATTTACCTTGAAATCTGTACTCATAGAAGAGCTAAAGCAAATGTGACCTTGGTTTTCTACGAAGATGGACAGCACTTGGTTGGCTGCAATGGACACATCCATAGTGATGACATCATACTCCCTGGAGAGTATTCCCAGTGGTTGCTAATTTTTGAAGGACGCTTTGTAGTGTTCAGTATGAACTTATCACTTCTAACTATTCTAATATTTTGACTTACTTGATCGACAAAAACGTACGCGTAATCTCTTATCTCAGACACTTTGAGTACTGAATTCAGGTGATCCTCGGTTATCACGGTTTCGTAGAGAACAAATCCATAAGCCTATCAAAAACATTAATTCTTTCCGATCAATTTTACAAATAAATATTAAGATGACCACTTGTTGCTACGTGTCAATATGTAGAGGATTACAGTTATCTATAGGCTACATTGCATTATAATTTTTTTTTTAAAAACATGATCACCTGTCTGAGTGCTTCAAACGTCAATGGCGCATCACTGTTTACAGCAGGTCTAGAAATTAGCTGTGGTAAAAGTTCAAATAATGATCCTACCTGAAAATAATTAGTAAGTAAAATATTTGTGAAGAAGCTTTGGGTATCAGGGAATCAGTAAACGGCCAATGCACTTACTGCTTGCAGTTGCACCGTTCCATAGGCCGACTTAGTGGTATTTTCAGGCACTGGATCTAAGGGCTGGTCAACGTACTATATGAACGGAAATTTTCAGAATGAGTTTCGTAGAAGACCATACAGAACGTTTTCGTGAAATAGTCCATTCCATCATAAAATAAAATATATTTTAAGTGCTGCTAGCATACATTAGAGTTTAGTAGGATTTTGAGTGTTGTTTTGTAAACGTTTTGTGCATAAACCCAACAGGTTTCATACGCTATTGCAATTGAATTATTCAGTTAACCATACTTTCTTACGTTAGAAAGGGCATCTCGGATGACAAAGTACGCGTTACTCGTGTCTCCGGCTTCTGATAACGGGGCGTCGTAGTCATAGCTGGTGGGACACGCCTGAAAACTTCCGCCCATGTTTGAACCTGTATGCATTATAACACATACTTTATAAAAAAACATACGCAACTTTGTAATGGAATTTGAGGGGCCATTGTAAGAAATTGTATGCAAGGATCTTCTTGGAAGCATGCTAATTCGCTAAAGCCAACCCAAAATACATAAAAAATAAAATAAATTTCAAGCAAATCGCTGTGTAACCTCCGTTACCCAACTAGGAGGTCGCATACTCACCAGCCGTAAATCCAAATGAAGTTCCCCCAATAAACATATACCTGTAACACAACCATTATTGCAGATAAAATGTACATGTATATATTAAAGCGGTATGATTTGTCTTAGAAAATGTCCCACTAACATGTTCACAGATGCGTTTTTGTCTAACATCTCCTCCAAAGTTATGCGCACACCATCGGCAAATTCGTGCGAGTGAGATTCACCCCAATGATCTAGCCATCCCGTGTAATATTCGGAATTTACCAGAGGTCCTTTGGGTTCGAACTCACGCAAACTGTCAAAAGCAGCGTCAACATCTGAACCTGAATGCCATGGTCAAATCATCAAAACATTTGCTCAGCGTATACATGTATGTCGAAAAAAAACAAGTATAATTGTTTTAAACGTGTTTTGTACCAGGGCCAAAATCAACCGTTGCATACACGTTTGGAATTTTTCCACAAGCTTGGCCCCCGGGCCCGTCAGTTGTAAACAGAACCACATTGTCCCCCAGCAAGTTTAGGGTCACGTCTCTTAGGTGAAGTAAATATTCACTGTCACACGTGTAGTAGGAGCCATATTCGTTTTCGATCTGAAAATTCGTTGAGGGTATTGTAGTTAGACGCCTTAGAAATATTACATATTTTCTAATTCAATTCACTTCATTTTAACTCATAATTGTCAGTACACTAATATTAGCAAGGACATGCCATGTGGTAGGGGATGTAATCCATTATTTTGAAGAATTATTTTGTTAATCTCTTTCCAAATTTAACAGCCTGTAATAACGCTTTTACAAAGCGAATTAACTGTATTGAAAATGTACATGTATTTCAAGCAAGTCTACTTACCTGAACGCTGATAACCGGTCCACCATTAGCATAAATTAGAGGCTTAATCAGTGGGAAGAGCTGGTTAAAAAAATTATCCACGTAACTCAAGTAAGCTGTTGAGAACAGTTAACATGAGTTATAACATGTAATTGAATGAAATTGGTTGGTTTCGCATGTTTCAATTGAACTTACTGGGATCACTTGATCGAATGACCATATCGGGGTTCTCTCCAAGCAGCCAATAGGGCAAACCTCCCTAACATTGTTCAAAATCGATACATGTCATTTTGATATACATGTATAAATAAATGAAAAAATGTCTCCTGTGCTCATTTCATAAAAAACTATCAATTAATCAGTTCATAATCGATGCTTCCATAACTGAATCTTTCAAATGAGAAAGAATATATAAAGGATCCATATAGTAAGACTATAGTTTTCCCTATCCATTTATTAACTTTAACCGATAAAGAAACTAATTGTAATGATAAATTATTAGTCAATATTTACAAAGTCTCTTTCTGCATCGATATATGGTCCAGGCCTTAAAACAGCTGTCAGTCCAGTGTCATTGACTAATTTTAAAAATCCGACTATATCAAGGTTGTCGTCGAAGTTGAACACGCCTGGTTCAGGCTCATGTTGACTCCAGTCTACGTATCTAAATAAATTATTAGAGAAATATTAGTGACATTCTTAAGAGAAATTGAAGCAAGTTTTTTTCTGAAAACGTATTCCCAGAAACCAAGATAAAATCACAATATTGAAAAAGTATTTATTTGGATTTATCTTGACTTTTTTTCGAGCAAGGGACGGAATTTAGCACAATCAAATAGTTTTGTTCTAAAAACAGCTGCTGCGTGATAAATCTCTTGTGATAAAATCCCGTATCTAGTGCACCATTCTGTGCCTGTACATTAGGCATCTATCTTTTAGGTTGTCTATTCTTGTCATTGTTCCATTATAAAAGTTTTAAAAAAAACATTTGCGTACGTTTGAATGGTGTTGAGGCCAGCAGCCTTCATTTTGTTCAGTCTGTCCTGCCAATACTCTCTTGGAATGCGAAAATAATGGATGGAACCAGAAATGTAGCGATAGGGTTGGCCATCTTTCAGAAATTGGTTGTTGTCATAGTCGATAATGAAAGATCTTTGGGCTGTAACCTATAAATGTAAAAACGCAAAATGCAATAGCTATATTCCATAGAAACATTCGTATCGAAACTACGGATAGTATAAATGTCATATCAGAGCAGTTTAATGTTTTCCATGGGTATTTGCATGAGCTTTATATATGTGTATAATTAATTGGATGTCATGAAATATGAGAATTCGTTCTCATAGATCCGAACTTGTTTAAAATTATTATGCTGAAGTGCAGTATATGTTCAAATGTTGCTATCACAATAGGTGTATTGGTATGATTATTATGAACAACCAAATGAATGTGCGATTTCATTTGATAAGTCAACGCAGCCACTTCATCCTGGCTTCTGTACTTCAGACTGAAACAACCTCTAGTTCAATTGTTGTGTACGTGCAGATAAAACACAGTTCATCAGTGATATGCTTTGTAATGACATTAACATTCTTGATAAATAGACAGCAATAGACATTTGCATAAAATTGTTTATTGATCTTCTCAGATGCAAATGCATCAATTCGATCTAATTCGATATACAATGTATATTGATCAAACGATCAAAATGATCATTCTTGTGGACATTGCAATTTGCAAATTGAATTGCATCATTATGTCTACATGTCCTTATAACTAATCTTTAAATGAAAATCATTATGCAAGAAAATAGCATATAAGAAGAATGAATACAAATGTGTGAATTGAAGTTGTCGATAACTTTCAATTTTGATGACAGTCACACTGATAAAGCATATATCCTTAACTATATGTAGCTCTACAAAAGTAAAGTTTTGAGAATTTAAAAAGCTTACCATAGGCAAGAACCAAGCGTTTAGCATTGCGGTTGCAACAACGATGTGTATTAATTGTTTAAACTCCATCTTCAAATGTATTTCAGTAGTACTGCGCTGGCTGTACATGCGCGAATGCAACTGCCAGAATGACTTCCTTTAATTTATATACTCTGCATGATAAGAAATGTTGTTATCTCCACTGATTGTGTTGAATCAAAACTCGGAATGTTTCATCATGGATACTGGGGTTGGGCAAAAATAAACATCAGTTACCTTTCGTTATATTACGATGATATCGTCCATGATAACTTTTGAACTTGTTTTTTGAAAAGATTGCACTCAATATTTACTGTATTCACAAGTGCATTTGATTCTGAAATCTGTTTTGAAATGAGAGAGACATTTCCATTGCAATAGATATAGTTTATGATAATCCAGTTACATTAGCTACATAAAAAAACAATTTCAATGTATGTATGAGTCATTTGAAAATATGCTGTTTAAAATTTTGTATATTTTATTTTGAATTAAGTGAGGCAGTAAGCGAGGTGTGGAACGCCTATCTGCAGTCCGATAGAAACAAAATTAAGGCAGTGCAGCGTAGATTTACTATAAAAAAAATTGGATGGAATGGTCGGCCTTTCATACCACCAACGGTTGGCGAAATTAGGCGTTGAATCTCTGGAAACTAGATGGGTTAGACCTGACCTTAAAACATGTTTTAAATCTATTCATGGGCTTACACATGTTGGCTCCCCCAGTCCTTCGTAATGTTGGTCCTAATACAGGATCAGGGTGGTCCCGCTCTTTAAAATTAATATGGCCAACAGCAAGATTAAATACTAGAAAAAATTTTCAGGCAGGTCGATTATGGAATAATCTCTCCCAGGGTTCTGGGGGGAGGAAGTAGCAGAACATTGTGCAAATTTAACGATTCATTGGAACTATAACTTTAGGGGTATGTGTGAATGTTGTATTTTTCAACCTTCATTTTTCATTTTTCATTTTACTGTTTTGTCAAGTGTAATAAATATATTATTATTATTATAATTAGCTTCCTTGCAATAACATATCTCCATTTTTTTGCCTTAAATAATTTAAGCGAAACATGCTCTATATAATTACACACATAACACTGTGTATGTACAATTGTATTAAACATATTTTTAGAAAATTATCAAAATGATCATCCTTGTGGACTGCAATTTGCAAATTGAATTACAGTATTATGAATAAGGACAAAAAGTTTTTCTGAGACATTTCCAAAATGAAGTGAATCGAATTTATCAGCTGCAATAAAAGCAATACAATTTTTGTCTGATTTCTATGTCATCAAATATTCACATGATCGAAAGTACGACAATTAACATCCCGTCATCTGTGTTAAACGGTGTAACAGCCCACATGCATTTTAAAACATGTATCAATATGAGCACACGAGGTATTTATAAATACGTCTATTATATAAACGAAAAATTACATCATGTGACAGGAGTTATTCAAATATGGTACGCTGAACCCAGAAAAAGTAATGGCCAATCTAAAAGTGAAACAGACAGACGAAAGCAGTGAAAACGTATACCGTAATGTAATTTGAATGCGTGACGCATTTTAAAATACCTTTCTCAGTGCATTTAATTTACACAATAACTACTTTTATACTCTGGCGTATACTTTACACAGGGAACGGGAATGTGCCTGTTATTTGTAATTAGTACGAGAAACCTACAAACAACAAACCCCTAGAAAGACATTTCTTAATCCATAACTTCACGAGATTTGCAGGAGGCGAACACATGACCGTCAACTTCATTGAGTAACAGCCACACTACTGTCTCGGCCACTTGGTATGCTGAACCCAGAAATGATAAACAACGACCTGGTGATTGACTGGTCTTTCATGGCTTTCCTTCCCAAAAACATTTGTGTTTTCAACTGGCATTTGAATGCATTTAAATTACATCTAGGTATACATTTTCACTGCTTTCATTGTCTGTCTGTTTCACTTTTAGATTGGCCATTAATTTTTACATAGGCGATTATCCGATAACAATGCATTTTACAATGTATTTATTATATTACATGTATTTATGAATACATTTGGAAATGTTTACTGAAATACATTCACCTCAATATATTTACAAGGTGTTAACGGCAATGGTCGAAATATAAATTTCCATTCAAATATATCTTATACAAAATGGAAATGTGTGCATATTGTAAATTACATTGAAGCAAAATGTATAACACGTAATACATGTATGTTTCAGGACGTCAAATGTATTTCAAAATGCAAACCATGGAATTTTATTTCAAAGTGGGAGTATGGAAGTACAGCATTGAAGCAGCATTTTTACAATTTCCGCGATCCTATTATTTTTGTTTAAATCTTGTTCAAGATGTCTATATATCAGCTTTTATAAAATCAGTTTTTAAACAGTTGTTAAACTCGGAAATTCCCACTGACGACTTGGACGTCCACTTTCCTTAAACGGTCAAGAAATTAATACAATATATGAGAGGTCATATCGTACTTTTTGACGATGGCGGTTTCTTGCATTTATGCAAATTTAAACATTCTAAAACATTACGCAAAAATGCTCTACATACCATCATCCATTATATATATACGTTAGCTCTCTACATTGCTTTTAGCGAAGGCTTTAGTTCGGCTGCAAGTCTTAAACCATGCCGTGCTTCCGATATTGCTTTCCTAGATCTAGATCTGGATCGCGATCTCCAACTCCAACTCCGTATTGCCCAATGGGTCTATGTGGAATTGAGCCTAGGCCTAATGATGGCGAAAATGAACCTAGGCCTAATGAAGACGACAAAACGGTAATTATTTACACAGAAATCGTTCCAATATATTCTTTCGATACTCTACGGCAGTGGTGACCAACTCATTCAGCTGGCGGGCCACTTTTGAGTTTTGAGAACAGTCCGCGGGCCGCATCCAAAAATTGCACACAAAGTATTCACTGTTCGTTTTTTTTTAATTTTTGAAATTTATTTAAAAAATTTTTGGATTTGAGAAAAGGATTGAGAAAAATTGTAACCAGTGTCTCTCGAACTTTACAATAAACAAGCGAAACATTTATTTCCCGGCTGGCCGCAATTATGGATATTTTTAAGGAGGCTGGCGGGCCGCATGTTGGTCACCGCTGCTCTACGGATACTCACTCCATTCGCCCTTTAAAGTGGGTGCGCATCCAATAATCGTGTAACTTACTAGTTTGATAGCTTCAATAAAAATGTGCACGGTTTTTTTACCTGTACCGACATGCGACTGAGAACTACTATTAAATTTTACATGCACACTGCATACTATTATATCCACATTTCTATGACTCCCGGAATGATCAGAATCTTTTTGGTTTTCTTAAGTTTAACTCTTTTAAAACTGCTAATCTGATTTAGTGGGTAAGTTTACTTGTTGGCACTAAATACGTGTACATACGGGTTTTTGTACTCGTATTCAGTGCAACATGAATTTGAGCTATGGTCCTGACTATGGCGATAGGCTAAGCACGAAGTACAACTATGTGTGCGCACGACGGCCTTGTCACTCTGTGAAGAAATGGAAGAGAAGACTGATAAGAAGCCGGACAATTGCTTTGTTGTCGAATTTTTGCAAGCCTTGAAGTTGGGTAAGGATGTTAATTCATCTGAATTGTAACTAACATTTCCTTCAATCTTCTTAGGTGTTTCCTAGAAGTCGTCCACAAAAATTGCTTCTGAGCTCTTGCCCGACTTAAGCATAATCACCGGAATTTTACTACCCTTGCCCATCCAGGTAGCACATGCTAGTCGAAATATCATGATCTCTATAATATGGTCTGGCATAATTTCTAATCCAATGTAAAAATTTCAATCTAAGGTAACGTAACATTACCACATCAGGGCATCAAATTACTGGGAATGACGTCCGTGTTAGGTTAATCGACCTTTTACCATGATAATCAAGACATCATTTAGTAAAATTTAGTCCGACGCAAGAGGGGTGACCACCATTAAAAATATGACTTGTAATTGCTAATTAGTCGTCCACTTGGGTCTGTTATTTTTATATTTCAAAATGTCCCATTTATTTAGTTATACGGCCGCCGGAAACGGGAGTAAAGGTCTTTAGGTTAATTTCCTTTCCTCATAAACTGGACACTTTCAAATAATAAAAATAGCTCTTAACCGCAGTGGAAGGAAAATTCTACAGGGTAAAAATAAATTCATTGTCTTCTTGCATGTTGGGAATCCCTTTGGCTCAGCCTTAAATGATCATTAAATTGGATGAAAAAGATTCCGAAATCACTCAACTTTAAACCTTTATAAATCTAAACTCCAATTGAGAGCATCTTCATAGGATTGAGTGACTTTTAATTAAAAATACCTGGACTGGCATACTGTTTGATCATGGAATCAACTGAATTGAGAAATCATTATTGAAATGCAGTGTATTCGTGTCCTTCCTCTAACGTCGGACGGTCTCTTTGAATCCCTCCTTGTGGTAGTAAACTGCTGATGCCGTTCCTAATTTCCACTTGCTTCGCAGAAAGTTACTTGGAAGACGACGAGAAAGTGCTGCCCATTTACTCCCATTGGGGAAACCCTAAAACTACCGTCCGGTAACAGTTTTGGCCACTCCGAAAATCCCGCCAAATACGAGATGTTCACCGATCCTATGGCAAGTATTAGGACAGATAATCTGAGGGGCGAAGAAAGGTGAAGGGGTACAGGTATCGAGCATTCTCGTGTAAAACCTCCTGTCCCAACTTTTTGAAAGACAAACTGTTTTCCTTATTTTGGAGTGAAATTTGACTTACTCGCATCAGTTCTTGGCACTTATCAAAGTATAATTAAAGACATTATGACCGAAATGTCGGTACAGTTTGTGCTAGTTAAAAAAAGCCTGTCGTCATGGGAGAGACAACTTTACAACATGCTCACTTTTATGCTCAACGTATCTTAGTTCGTTTAGTACGGTGGTGCTATTCGTGAGAATTACTTAAAAGCACTTGAACTAAAGGAACACGACATGAACGCACTCCCTTCGGTAAGTAACGGGTATTTCTCGGCCAAAATAAGTCGGGTCATATGCCTTGCCAGAACTTTTCAACTTAAAAACATTAATGTGCACGTCTAATTTTAGTATAGCGAAAGGACTCTCATTGTCATGCAGCAATCCATCTACACTGACAAAACATTAAACGAGCCTGGTGAGGCGTCCATTAGCGAGAGCCAGGAGGACAGAATTCAGAAAATCATTGCAAATCCTCACCTTCGTATGAAGTGGTTTCATGAAAACTTAACTGATGAAAATGACGCCGAACGTTTACTACGCAAATGTGAAATTGATGATGGGTGAGCACTGTGAGCTGGCGCTCGCTTTCGCCATTGTAAAACGAGATAGGCATTAATCCTTACTCAATTCCCTCACCTAGGGTGTGCTTGGTTCGCTACACAAATGATAAAAGCACCTTCGTCATTTCGTTGTACCACAAAGGCAACGTTCATAACATCAATGTCGCCCAGGTAAGTTCAAGTAACGCAAAGATATATCCCAGTGCTTCTTGATAATCTCAACGCATATTGGTCAATAATTTTTCAATATAGGCCGCTTCACACTGGTGTGTTTATCACTTAAGGGTAGGTTTATCAGGAGGCCGCCTGAACGATTTAGGGCAATTCGAAAGAATATATAAGTGTACATATTCATGAATGAATTTTAGATCAATCGACATCGTTAATTTTTACCACGTGAATGCTGTATTTCGATTTGCCCTGGATCGTTCAGGTGGCCTGCTGATAAACCTGCCCTTAAGTGATAAAAACCTCCAGGGTGGAGCAGTCTTATGTTCTTAATTTTTATAAATTATACCCAGGCGCATGCCGTGACAGGGGAGTTTAAATTCTTTAAGAATAAAGAGCATCCTATCGTGTTTAGTTGTGAGATATCCAGGATTGACACTTAACCTGCTTTAAGAAAGCGTTAAAACTTCTGTAAACTAAAAACATAGCTTTCCAAATGTAAAGGTAAATGCGATCACTTGCGGAAAATTTACATAACTCCAAACTGCGCATTTAAAAACGTGTACAAACTCTTTAAAAAGCAGTTTACATTATATTGACATTACTGTTTAATTAATTGATCAAGGGGGAGGCCAGGAATTATTACAAGTTATCTGGCAGCGAATACGTGTTCTTCGACTTGTTACAACTGGTAGAATTCTATCTGCTTAACCATGACGGTATCACAACCCATTTTAAATACTTCATCGACAAGGATGACAAACTCGTACAAACTAATAGCGAGGTAGTGGCTCTCTCAGAAGCAGAATCAACTCTCCTTTATTCAACTTCTGAGGATTCCCAATCATCGGCCTCGATTTCAAATCTATGTGGCTTCCCAGCCAGCGTCCCCTAGTAAACCCTCTGTGGATTCCCAGCCACCTCCCTATACTTCAACCTCTGAGGATTCCCAATCATTGGCCTCTAATCAAACCTCTGAGGAGTCTCCGACAACGCTCTCTACTTCACAATCTGGGAATTCCCTGCCAGCTCCCTGTACTTCAAACTGTGTTTAAAGTAATTTGAGGCAGTGTTTTATCAATTAAAACTTAAAGACTCGTGTCTTTTAACTAAGGCATTTTATGCGTTTTTATTCGCCATAGCAAATATGGTTAAACTTCCTTTATTCGTGATTGCTAATGAAGGTTTGGTGATGGTTGTCGTCAGTGGTACGTAAGATTTCAACTGAACTTAAGTCTGGCTAACGACGATAAGTGTATCCGAACAAATTTGTTTTAACTTTACGTTAAAACAAATTTGTTCGGATACACTTATTCAACCACTGGTAAGTGACAACACTTTGACCTATTAATCTTCTTTTAATTACTTATTTCAAGCGCCCTGAAGGCCTTCTCACTCTCGCAACCTGACGTTCCTGCGAGAAACGTTTAAAATGGTGGTGCCAGTATCCTTGACGTCACTCTTTGTGAAGTTAGGGGCATAGTCGCATTTCGTGACTGTCTTTGAAGTGTAGAGTACTTTTAGATTATTGCAACTTGTAAATGAAAACTATTGAAGTAACTTATGAGAACGCTTTTACAAATTTTACGAACGAAGATAGATTATTGGGAGGTTTAGTCGCCAATGCATTGGCTTCATTGAATGCTGTATAATCATTAAACGAATAAAATGTCTTTTTTAAAGTAAAACTAAAGGTAGTTCTAGTTGGTATGTACTTAGGTTTATGTCGGAGTGAGGGTTAACTTGAATGGTTCCTTTAAATACATTAGTAAGTACTGTAAACTTGCTACTTTAATAAGGCGTTTATTTGTTGCTTCAGTTCTGCATGCAATCAGTTTGATATCATTAAAACTTGAATTGTACGTGAAACATGACGACAAAGAAATTCCGCCATTTCTGAAAACATATGCGTGAAAATTATGGTGTGCTTTTAAAACTTTCCTGGGCATACCCGAGAAATCAATAGCCAATCTTTTGATTTACTTCCAGCCCCAAATTGTAACGCAATAAGTGGCTATTGATGCACTAATCTGCAATTAAAGAACAATGTGTTATTTAGAATGCATGTTATTGGAAATTCTCAATTGGTATATCGGAAGGGGCATGTGAGAGCATTCCTTTCCTTCATAACCTCCTTATGGTTCATAATGTGCCAATAAATAATCTACTTACACTGACCGTACTAGACTTCGAGAAGTAGTAACCCATGCCTACGGAAACTCCATTTATTGTGGTGGCATTCAGTCTGCTGACATATAAAATGCTGATTTCCAGCATCTGAAAAGTAGAGACAATCGCTCGTAATTATGGCTTCCTAGATGACTTTTTTTTGCTAGTTTTTAACTACGGAAAGATCATGTACCGCATATACTTCGCAAGCTGAAATTGATCTTCTATTGTTGATTTTGTTGCTGCCCTTTAGATGCGAATCTAAATGACCGACTACCTCCTCAATAATGCGTTCTTGAATCGATATTATTAACTGCAACGAAATCAGGTGTGAAATAACTGCTGAAAACATGATCATAAATACCTCCGCAAAAACAGTATTTTCGGAGAAATTGGGCACAAGTTTAAAATATCTATAAAAATATCCAGTAATTAAACTTCATGTGAGAATTTGTTCGCCTATTTTCAGTGTTATTTTAATTTTTCACTGTAGCTGCAGAATATCATTTAGGTCTACTTCAACATTAATTTTAATTTATAATAACAATATAGGATAAGAGCATTTTGAAAATACCGATTTTCAATGTTTGTACGCATTAGTACACTTAATTTCGGGGTAACTTCGTCGCCCAAACTATGGTATATATAAATATAGGCCTACAGGGTGAGGAATATAGCGTTACTCACCCAAACAAGGCATCTTCACAAAGAAACTATTTAGACAAATGTTTTTTGTGTATCAAAAGGAATCAGAATGGCGTCAGCATCAGTTACATACAGATTCTTATTCTACGCAAAAATAAGCACCATTGATGACTTTTTATTTTCAAATATAATTTTTTTTTAAACAAATGGGACATTAAGAACTTATATAAAAATAAGGAAGACCTTATTGGGTAATTAAAGTTTTAAGAACAATTTAAAGCAAGATGTGAGTAATTTGTTTACATAGTGGGCATCCGGTTGTGTCAGGCTTAATGAAACATTTGCTCCGTCTAAATAATGGTTGGATCAAAAAAAACGTTTCGGACAAATGTTGCCATCTTAGGGTTTCCATCAGTGAATGACGTTGTCCTTGAAATGACCACCAGATTCCAAATAAATGACGCTATTCTCCTTCCACCTCTTATGCAACAAACATTTGTTAAAAATATTTTTGTCGGAGTCCTTGTTACCATTCTATTTGGATGTATTGCTTTAGGTGCCTTACCCGATATGCTCATATTTCTGGTGAGCTCAAGATCCATTGACATGGAAACTGGTTTTAACTGAGCCTTACCTTGTCATTGACAAAAGCGATTATCAAGATAATGGTCATAAGCACGACGGCACTTTGGATGGCAGTGGTGAGGTTGAGTATTCCGTAAAATTTGTCGGAGGCCAAGCTCCTTGTGCAAAAAGCTAAGGTTAAACTTATGCTTAGCAGCCACGTGAAAGCTACGTCTGAGTACACAAAGTTGAGCTTCGAAATCAGGGAACAGATCCGTTCGTGTTGGGTGATGAGTTCGGCCATGTCCCATTGCTTGACGCACTTTTGGAAGTGCTCCAGAATGTAGTAGAGGACGATGCAGTTTAAAACGAACATCGACGAGCACATCTTCGATAAGGTTTCCAGCAAGAAGAGCCAAATTGCCAGCTCCAGTGCGACGTTGGTGTGGAAGAAGGCGCTCCCGTTGAGGTAGAGCTGAGCTTGGTAGCTTCCGGCTTCAGTCTCGGATAATCCAACGTTGAACTGCAAAACACTGCTTAAGAGAATGCTCAACCAGAAATACCAGGTGATAGATGTCAGCTTCCGCTTGTGGTTTCCATAGTGCTCAGGGCACATGTTGCCTAGGAAGGAATAGCATTCTTCCAGAGTTGCGATCATGTGCTTTTGTCTCACGATTAACACCCAGTAGGTATGACAAATGCAAGCAGATGACATCAGAGAGCAAAGCGTGTGGAAGACTGCCTCCATGGGAGCATCTTCTGAGCGAAATTCGCTGTACGCGATAAAGAAAGAGGACACCTGCCCTTTCATGGTCGCAACTAAGCAGAATAAGACTAAAAATCGCGCGATGTACAGCGCGTACCATTTGAATTTGGTAACGTGTTTTCCGGCTTCTCGGGCATTGAAATCTACTCCGTAAAATAGGAAACTGATTTTGAATATAGCGAACGGATCCTTCCAAAAATTACGTTTTACCCAGGAGGATGAAACTGTTGCCATCATCAGCGGTTTGGTGAAATGAAGATGGGTTGATGGCCAGAATGAGATGCGGAACCTTGAGCAAACTTCCGTAAAAATGCTTAGTTTTAATTTCAAGTAACTGCTTCACTTTTAAAATGCTCCATTATGGCAATGTGTCGAATTATATAAAAAATAATTTGTATGGGTTCGTTAAGTGCATTGCAAGATGCATTTAAAAAAACGTATTCTTCCAAAGCGCAGCTTGCTGGGGAACAGGATATCATGTTCACAATTTTATTTAACTCTGCATGTGGTGGATATTGAAAATTGATCAGCACGACATGCATTTCAGTAATGCGTTTATTTGTTGCTTAATTTGTACATGCAGTCACAGTTTGATATCAAAGAAACTTGAACTGGACGTAAAACGTGGTGACAAAGGAAAATTACGCCATTTTTAAAACGTTTGTGAAAATTATGGTGTGCTTTTAAAACTTTCCCGGTGTACTTGAGAAATTTTTAAAATTAGAATCATGGCAGATCCATAGTCCATATCTTTGGGTTACTTCCATCCCCAGATTGTAACGCAATAAGTGGCTATTGAAGCACTAATCTGCAATTTAAGAACGATGCTGTTAGTTAGAATGCAAGCTATTTGAAATTCACTTAGAATATATCTTGCATTGGTGAAGTTTCGTTGAAGTTTCCCTTCCATGTTACCCTTCCTATTGTTTATAATGTGCCAATAATGATCTACTTACACTGACCATACTTGACTTCGAGACGTAGTAACACATGCCTATGGAAATACCATTTATTGCGGTGGCATTCAGTCTGTTAACATACATAATGCTTCTTTCCAGCATCTGTAAATTAGAGACAATCATTCTTTAGTCTAAATTATGGCATCCTAAATGCACTTTTGCACGTTTTCAAGAAAGGAAAGACCGTGTACCGCATAACTTTCGCAAGTTGTAAATGGTCTTCCATTGTTGATATTGTCGTTGCGGCGGCTACGTTTTAGATTTGTCTCTAAATAACTAACTGCTTCCTCAATAATTCGTTCTTGAAATGATATTATCAACTGTAACGAAAGCACTTGGGAAATCACAGCTGAAGAAATTATTAAACAATGCCTACGCTAAAGTTGGAGAAATGGGGCACAAGTTTAAAATATCTAGAAAAATATTCAGTAATAAAACAGAACGTTGATGGATCACAAAGTTGCATACGCATTGCTGTTCTCCTTGACACAGGAAAACCTAAGCACAGGCAGATCGGACATACTTTCAGTGTTATTTTCATTTCACTGTTGCTGCAGAGTAACAGTCATTTTAACATTTAATTGTAATCTTAACACCAGATTTATATTGCACCTTAGATCCTTTGACTTAGAAGATTATATGATGCTATTGTTCGAAATTGTGAGTTTACTGTTGAAAATAGCTTTGTAAACTTCGTTTTTGCATTTAAGCTCGACAATGCAAAAAAAACAATCTTGCTTGAAATATTTGTTATGGTTGCTATATTTTTCCCCTGCGAAGAATTGGTCCTCTACTAATGTCCCAGTTACATTTTATCATTAAAAATTCCCCATTCATGTAAACTTCGATATCCATCTTCGGATGTTTGATTGAGAGGAAAACCCTGTTTTTAGAGGTCGCATAATGGTTTGCAATAAACTGCATATTTTCAAATAATGCAAATGGCTCAGACCCTACTGTACGACCAATACAGTAATGATAAAATTGTAGCAATTGGGATAATTATTCGAAGCATAACGTTTGTATTTTTGCATTGCGGGTCATGTTTTTGACTCGGTCTTGAAAAGAATATAAATTATTGGTGTATAAGGGCTTTCGATCAATACCATTTCCGGAATGCCACCTTGCTCCTCCCACCGTTATACGTTGATGTCATGTTCAAGACACATTGAAATTAGACCTTACCTTGTCATTAACAAAAGCGATTATAAAGATCGTGGCCATAAGCACGACGCCACTTTCGATGGTAATGATGAGGTTAAATATTGCGTAGAATTTGTCGGAGGCCAAGCTCCGTGTGCAAAAAACTAAGGTTAAACTTATGCTTAGCAACCACGCGAAAGCCACGTCTGAGTAGACAGAGTTGAGCTTTGAAATCAGGCAACAGATCCGTTCGTGTTGGGTGATGAGTTCGGCCATGCCCCAATGCTTGACGCACTTTTGGAAGTGCTCCAGAATGTAGTAGAGGACCATGCAGTTGAAAATGAACATCGCCGAGCACATTTTCATCAAGTATTTGAACAAGAAGATCCAAACTCCCAGCTCGAGTGCGAAGTTGTTGTGGGAGAAGGAGCTCGCGTTGAGGTACAGCAAAGCTTGGTAGCCTCCGACTTGAATCTCGGAGTATCCAATGCAGAAGTGTAACACGTTGCCTAAAAGAATGAACAACCAGAAGAACCAGGCGATGCAGGTCATCTCCCGTTTGTGCTTTCCGAAGTGCTCAGAACACATGTTGCGAAGGTAGGAATAGCATTCTTCCAGAATGGCGATTATGCGCTTTTGTCTCACGATTAATAGCCAGTACGTATGACACATGCAAGCAGATAACGTCAGAGAACAAAGCGTGTGAAAGATTGCTTCCAACGGAGCATCTTCTGAGCGAAATTCCCTGAATACGATAAAGAAAGAAGAAAATCGCCCTTTCATGTTCGCTACCAAGCAGGCAGCGACCGAAAATCGCGCAATGTACAACGCGTACCATTTGAATTTCGAAACATTTTCTCTGTCTTCCCGGGCACTAAAATCTACCCCGTATAATAGGAATTGAATTCTTAATATAGCGAACGGTTCCTGCCAAAAGTTGCGTTTAACCCAGGAGAATGGAACTGTTGCCATCATCAGTGGTTTGGTGAAATGAAGATGTTTAGTTTTAATTTTAAGTAACTGTATCACTTTCAAAATGCTCGATTATGGCAATTTGTCGAATATTTACTGACTTTTTATTTGAATGGGTCCTTTAATTGCATTGCAAGATAAATTATTTCTGTTAACGCATTCCTTTAAAGCGCAGCTTGGTGGGAAAAAGGAAATGCTTGCAATTTTATATAACTCTGCATGTGGTGGATATTGGAAATTGATGAGCACGACATACATTTCATTAATGCGTTTATTTGCTGCTTAAGTTGTGCATGCAGTCACAGTTTGATATCAAAGAAACTTGAACTGGACGTAAAACGTGGTGACAAAGGAAAATTACGCCATTTTTAAAACGTTTGTGAAAATTATGGTGTGCTTTTAAAACTTTCCCGGTGTACTTGAGAAATTTTTAAAATTAGAATCATGGCAGATCCATAGTCCATATCTTTGGGTTACTTCCATCCCCAGATTGTAACGCAATAAGTGGCTATTGAAGCACTAATCTGCAATTTAAGAACGATGCTGTTAGTTAGAATGCAAGCTATTTGAAATTCACTTAGAATATATCTTGCATTGGTGAAGTTTCGTTGAAGTTTCCCTTCCATGTTACCCTTCCTATTGTTTATAATGTGCCAATAATGATCTACTTACACTGACCATACTTGACTTCGAGACGTAGTAACACATGCCTATGGAAATACCATTTATTGCGGTGGTATTTAGTCTGTTAACATACATAATGCTTCTTTCCAGCATCTGTAAATTAGAGACAATCATTCTTTAGTCTAAATTATGAAGGGCGCGTTTTCAATAAAGGAATCAACGTGTACCGCATATCTTTCGCAAGTTATAAATGGTTTTCCATTGTTGATATTGTCGTTGCGGCGGCTACGTTTTAGAATTGTCTCTAAATGACTAACTGCTTCATCAATAATTCGTTCTTGAAATGATATTATTAACTGTAACGAAAGCACTTGGGAAATTATATCTGAGGAAGTCATTAAAAATACTTACGCTTAAATTGAAGAAATTAGGCACAAGTTTAAGATATCAATAAATATATTCAGTAATAAAACAACGTTCATGGATCACCAAGTTTCATACGCATTGCCATTTTCTCCTTGACACAGGAAAACATACGCACGGCAAATCGGAGCTACTTTCAGCGTTATTTTCATTTTACTGTTGCTGCAGATTAGCAATCCTTTTAACATTGAATTTAAGAATACATGCTGAGACATTTGGAAAATCCCGATTTGCAGTATTTTTACACATTAATTAGATCTTGATGTTATTGTTCGAAATTCTAAGTTTGTTGTTGAAAATAGCTTTGTTAACTAAGTTTTTACAGTTAAGCTCGATCCAAAACATTCGTGCTTGAAATACTTATTTCTATTTTTTTAATCTTGTAGAATTAGTTCTCCGCTAGAGTCTCAATTTTATTTTATAATTAAAAATGCCCCATTTATGCAAGCTCCGATGCCCATATTCGGAGGTTTGATTGAGAGGAAAACCTCGTTTTCGGCGGTCGTAGAACGGTTTCAAATTGTTCAATAATTATTTTGCGACCAAGGATAAAATTATCGTAATTTTGATAAGTCAAATACTTAATGTGTGTATTTTTGCATTGCGGGGCATCTTTTTAGCTCAGCCTTTAAGAGATTATAAATTATTGAAGTATAGGGCCTCTCGATCAATACCATTCCCTGGATGCCCACTTGCCCCTACAACCGTTTTTTGTTTTGTTCAAGATGCATTTAACCTAGACCTTACCTTGTCATTAACAAAAGCGATTATAAAGATCATGACCATTAGCCCGACGCCACTTTTGATGGTAACTGTGAGGTTAAATATTGCGTAGAATTTTTCTGAGGCCAGGCTCCGTGAGTAAAACGCTACAGTTGAACTGACGCTTAGCAACCACGAGAAAACTACGTCTGAGTAGACAGAGTTGAGCTTTGAAATCAATGAACAGATCCGTTCGTGTTGGGTGATGAGTTCGGTCATGCCCCATTTCCTGACGCACTTTTGGAAGTGCTCCAGAATGTAGTAGAGGACAATGCAGTTGAAAAGGAACATCGCTGAGCACATTTTCAATAAGTATTCGAAGAAGAAGATCCAAACTCCCAGCTCGAGGTCGACGTTGTTGGTGAAGTAGCTTTCGTTGAGGTAGACCTGAGCTTGGTATTCTCCGGCTTCAATCTCAGAGCATGCAATGTAGTACAGCAACACGTTGCCTAAAAGAATGCTCAACCAGAAGCACCAGGCGATGCATGCCAGCTTCCGTTTGTGTTTTCCGAAGTGCTCAGAGCACATGTTTCCAAGAAAGGAATAGCAATCTTCCAGAATCGCGATCATGTGCTTTTGTCTCACGATTAACACCCAGTATGTATGACACATGCAAGCAGATGTCATTAGAGAGCAAAGCGTATGGAAGACTGCTTCCATGGGAGCATCTTCTGTGCGAAATTCCCTGAACACGATAAGGAAAGCAGAGAACCGTCCTTTCAAGTTCGCTACCAAGCAGACAGCGACCGAAAATCGCGCGATGTACAACGCGTACCATTTGAATTTCGAAACGTTTTCTCTGTCTTCCCGGGCATTGAAATCTACCCCATATAATAGGAAATGGATTTTGAATATAGCGAACGGTTCCTGCCAAAAGTTGCGTTTTACCCAGGAGGTTGTAGCTGTTGCCATCATCAGTGGTTTGGTGAAACGAAGATGGAATGATGGACAGAGTAAGATAATGCACCTTTTTCAATCATCTGCTATCTGACCTAATTGTCGCAAACATATTGATTATGCCAGCATCCGTTTTTATTCGGTAAAGGATAGACAATTAATTGATTTCAAGTAAGTTCTTCTCAAAATCGATTGGTTCATATTCGTTTGCAATGTTATGAGGTATAAACAAATTTTAGTAAAAAATCACATGGATGGAAATGTTGAATTCCTAAACGTTCTTAGGAAGCTTAGTCTGGTGTTGAAAAGACTTCCAATATCGTTTTTTAATCCATGTTACCTGGTCAGCCTGCAAAAAACAGTCCATTCCATTCAAAATTTCTGTTGGTTTTGGCATAAAAGCATCCTCACGTAAGTGGTATTTCGCTTTTGAAAGCATGATAATGGCGTAATGGCAGGTGGTAACTCCAACATTGGAGAAGAAAATTAATGTGCGTGAAGGTGGTATGGCATTTCGTCTCTTCACGTTCACGAAGAAGAGTATTTAAAGCCTGTTTCGGGCATAGTTTGAACATAGCTGATAAACTTCCATCAACTATCGTCGCATGTTCTGAGGTCTTCTGCCGGAATGATGCCTATCGAATCCAAGCCACGGAAGTGTTACCATTCCACACAGTGTCCAAGCTTCGGTGCCTTCAGATTCATTTATTTCATTTTTGGGATCAGCCTCCATGGGACCGAGACCAAGCAATCGAGCAAGAAGACGTTCTTGTTTTTCGTATTTCGCTTGCTGACAGTTTGGCACTTCTTGGTCATGTTCACCATGAGCGTTTATTTCGCCGTGCACGCGTTTCGCTCCGAGGAGTACCAGTACGCCATCTGGTGCGTGCAGAAAACCGTACGCATCAGCGTTTGCTTGTCCACTTATCTGATTTTTCTGAAAAACCAGAGCCAGTTAGTTGCTCTCATAACAGATCTCTTGCTTCATCTGCAGAACAACGTGCCCCAGTCCGTGTTCCTCGAATTCAAGACATTCTTGAAGCGGTCTATCAATGCCATGATCCTAGCGATTGTCTTGGTTACTGTCGGGACCTCTGTGATACATTGGTACCGAGCAAAGAAAGACACATTGTTTGTATTCGCCAAATTGGGATCCAACGACACCACCTTCAGCTCGCTGAGCATTCCACATTCCATCCTGTTCGTTGGCAACCATATCGCTTGGTCCATCATCTGCAAAGGGATGCTATACGTTTCCGTTGCCCTGTTTGTGGCCACTGGCTTGATACTAAGGTTCATCCTTCAGAAGTGCAGAGTGGAGGAGGTACGCCACTTTAATGGTCACAATATCGAACGCTTTCGAAAAAGCCACCATCGTCTCTGTCATCTCGTGAAGATGATGGACGATGTTTACTCTGTCCTTTTGGTCTTGTGGGGCTGCGGTCTGATCAACGATGCCATCCTTCGCATTTTTTACCTGAAGTTTTCGGAGTCTGTCGACAGGAGCTTTAGTATTGCCGTCGACGGTGCCATTGAAGGAGTTGTTTTATTTGGCAAAGATTATTTAACCGCTGATATCAATGAACTCGTAAGTGGTGTCCCTTTGCCCTTGAGAAAAATTGTAGTAATGCGAGAGTATTTTTCAAAACTCATTTGCATTTTCTCGTTCAATTTCATGTATTTTTTACAAATGTATTTCATTTTAATGAATAAGCATTTGATAACTTTTTTCTTCATAATATGATCATAAAAAGACAGAATAGAACAATGAAATGAAATAGCTTTTATAATATTGATTTCTTTTCTTGAACAGTGTATATATACCTGGGAAAAATATTTGGATGATTGCATATAATGTTTGTAATGATTACAAACAAAAATGATTATAATGAACACAAAAAAGATGAATTTTAAAATACATTTTTAAGAAATTTTTCGAAACTGACAAACAATGGCTCCTGTGGCTCTAAAAATGGATCCTAATTTAGTATAGAATCATATATATTGGAAACGAATATACTTTCTTCGTACTGTTTAAAACTACATGTAGTTCTTATAGTGAAATTAATCACATTATCATATCATGTGTTTAAATACTTTGAAGAGTTAATGTTTTGAATATTATTTTTAAAATTACAGTTGACGGAAAAAATTCAGGCTTTCCCTTTGTCAGACAGATACTCAACCGTTTGCGTCAATCGAAAGGCAAGTTACTGGTATAATTTTAAAAAGTGCGCTATGAAAATGTCGTGTAACAACGTAAGTGTTCCGTTTCAAACTGGCAATAAATTTAATAACGGAACAAAATAACACAGCTTTGGAAACGTTTATTTGCTTTTATGTCATAGAAAACAACCGAACTTAGATCCAAAACTTTTTGACGGTTAAAACAGTTAAGACACAGTTTAATCATAGATTAAGACATAGAATAACCATACATTTTTGCTTCAAATACTTATTATAATTGCTAAATTGAGTTTTTCCAGTAGAAAAGACTGTCCACTAGAGTTTGAGCTATATTTTATAACTTTAACACGTTTTGTTTATTTATAAAGAATTAAATAAACTTTAAAAAAACTTCATGCGACCTTCAATGCCCATATTCACGTTTATTACGAAAATGCTCGGTTTCAATGCTGAATAATTAAACAAAGTTTTGGAATTTTTTGCATAAATTATCCTTGTAAGCACAAGTTTCCAATAATATGCGTTGCCATGGATGTAGCCAACAAATGTCAGCATTGACGCATGAACGTATAAGCAAACATGCATTTGAGTGCTCTGTATTGATTATGTAATTCTGTACTTGACATTGTCTTAACTTTATCTTTGATTATCGTATGTCAAGAAAATAATGTCATACAGTGAAAGCTCGATAACTCGACTTCCTATAAATAGAATAATACGCTAACTCGAACTTTTAATCAAGTCCCGAA
>JAQIXS010000584.1:0-42976 GCA_034700785.1 Rossiulus vilnensis | reverse complement strand
CCCAAAAAATGTTTTCAACAAAGGTAAAAAACCAAAGAAAGTTTGTCCTCGCGCTCCCCGAAATGTGGTTTATCGTTTTTCATGTCCAGCAGCCCGAACGCCTTTCAAAAAATCGTGCATCATGTCGTCCTTGTTTTGGCATATTTTGTCAAGTACAAAACAAAGTCCTGAGTAATCGTGCCTGAGTTAAACTATTGAAAATCACTTTGAATTCATTACCCACGCGGCAACCAAAGTGAAACAAAAGGTGACTGGTGATTAAACCTAATTGGGCGGGCAGTCACGTAGGCTTTCCAAGGAGAAATCGATAAAAAAGGTAACCAGGGTGGCTGCAATAGTCGATTGTTACACAAATTATGATAGCAACGGAAATCTGAAGCTAAAAATTAATGTTGCGAACCATTTTTCATCCGCATTGGTTTTTTTTTTTAAATCGCAAGCATATAGATTGCAACACACCTGTACAATTTGAGTCCAAGGTCTACCAAATTAGCTTAATTAATTTAAGCAACATTTTAATTAAAACATTGGGAATAGTCCACATGATATGTCATCGCTATGTTTCAATTGAGGCCAACAGTTATTGCTTACCTTGTTAGATATTAGCATGCTAATATCAAAAAATTATAACAAATTATGCATGAAATAATAAAGACTTAAATTTGACCAGATTTTTACACGTTGAATTAGCGAAACCAACCAGATGTCAGGAATGACAATTTGCGAAGCGAATTTCTGGTGGTGGATAATCGATGTCTATTTTCATTGAATAGTATAATTTTAAAACTCCAACGTCTCATTTCTAGTATGTAATCTCAAGAAAGAAATTTTAACTCTGTCTCAGTAGAATTTCTTCAGGAATAGATATAATGACGTCATTACAATGGTTTGAATTAACGCAATAAATACTTGAAACCCTGGGGTAAGTGCTAGATTTTCAACACGAGCTCAACGTGCAACGTCTTCGTGTAACAAAGCTGGGTTAAAAGTCTTTGATAAACTTAATTTCCACATGCAATTGGAATTCGCACTTTTAGAATACGATGCATAGTGTCGTTGCCACTGTTCAAACATTTTGCTAATTGCTGCTTACAGATGTCGTGACCGAGGCGATGACCCCGGCGACCTCTGCGGGGGTCAATTCTACTGCGACTGCGAGAGAGGATACATTTGCACGCCTCATCCACCAGTAAGTACCGGTGCTACACACTTGCGTTATCGTCTTGAATGTCTGTTGAAGATTAATTTTAAAGAGCATCATTCCGGGCGACCCAAAATGTTGCCCCCATGCAAATAAACATATACTTTTTAGCTTCAAATACTCATTATAATTGCTAAATTTATTTTTTCGCGGGTAGAATTGATTGTCCACTAGGGTTAGGATTGTTTCCTATAAATTGAAAACTTTCCGTTTATTTAATTTATTTCAATTTTCTAAATAAACTTGAAATCAGTAGCTATGCAACCACCGATGTCCATCTTTCATTGTGAAGAAAAACTGGTTTTCGGAAGTCCAGAACGGTTTTTTAAGCTTAGGAATTTTTTTTATAAGCAATCGGGGCATTTCCAAGTTATAAAATATAATTCGGACCCTAGTGGACAACCAATTCTACACGGGGGAAAACAAATTAGGCAATTCTAATAAGAATTGGAAGCAAAAATGTACTTTTTATGAATGGTGATCTGCCACCCTTGTATCTAATGTTCAATGTCTGTATTACAGGAGCGCCGTAATAGTCCTTGGCTCCGTGCTTCGAACGGCTCATGCAAATACAACTTCGAGTTTTTCCGTCGCCGCACCGGAAGTTATGCTCGTCGCTATCCCCTGCGACGAGCATACGCTTATCGTCGCGAGTGGGACGACATCGACGACTTTTTCGACGACAGCCACGAATTCGACGACAGCTTCGACGACGACAAAAGACGCCGATAGACGCTGCCATCTAACGCCAGAAACGGAAATTGTATCGTAAATGTTGAGGGATTCAATAAAATAAAAAAACACGGAAGCGCACCCTGGTGGTTGTCGCGGGGCATTTTTAATCTTTAAATATAGCCAGTCGCAAGTTTGTACCCCGGATGCAAAAATACAGCCAAATATTAAAAATGCGGGGATACCAAAAAAATATCATTGCTATTAACCCTCGCCTGAAATGTAGAACCAGTCTCTTTTCAAATCTTGGTTCATAATTAGTACCTGTATTTATGCCATTCATGTCTTATCTCAGCGTGCTGAGGTGACAATAACAAACGTCCCTTCTGACTTCCTCAATCATGTCAGCCATATGTGATTAATGAACACTTGTGTTCCAACTGTTTACTGCCGTAGCAAATAGAGCCTTCCAATAATAACAAAAGCGTTTTATAATTTGTCCCGGTGTAATATTTTTTGAAAATGCACACATTGTATATGTAAGTTTCTAATTTAATAAAAAATTCCGTAGTTTTACTTTTTATACATGTATGTTGCCCGGATTCTTGCTTGTAACTAAGCGTCTTGCTAAATGCGCGCAGAGAATCTTGATAAACAGTAATTTACGTCTGCTTTCAATTTACACGTAGATTCATCGAGAAAATAGCTTTGTCAATAGCATTCTCATTTATACATGTAGGCGCTATGAGACGAATATTTGCTAAGCGTGTTAAATTCACAGACAAACATTCAAGCGTCATTATAAAACTGGATTAGGCCATTTATGCCGATATTTCATTAGGCAAGATCGGCCAGTGTGTGCAGGACAGGATGACGAATTCAGACCCATAGAATCGTCCATAAAGGACGTCCGAGGTTGGTAAGTGGGGAATGAATACACAAATAGGTCAATTTTAACTGATCTAGTATAGAGAGTTTAAGCTCCGGAACACAATAGTATGTCAAAACGACCACTGCTGCACTAAATACATTATTCGTGTGAGTGGACGTTATAATATTACATAAAGGCACGCCACTTGTTGGTCATTATTTCCCAAGTTAATGATTTGTTTAACAAACGTCCCTAACGGAACGATTTGTTAGCAAATATGCTATCAGGTGAAGTGACATGGTAGTCGTTAATTATAAGGTCGAAAGTCGAATACCCTAAATGAGACGTTATAATGTAATAGAAGAAGGGGATATGATCTCAAAAAATCGATTATTTGATGAACAGTTTTGTAGATGGCCCCTTTGTCGATTTTAATAAGACAAATACATTTGACAGTAAAGTGGATTTAAGTGAGGTTGCAGAAATGTGAAGCCAACGCTGTCTGCTGATTAGTTGTCTAATCCTCGCAATTTAAATTAATAGAGCGTTGTCACGGTCACTTTCCAACGTGATGACGTGAGAACGTCGTTCTTGACCATGAGATAAAGTAGCTCTACATACGTAGACAGCAGTTATTTGGCGATCGTTATCTATGCCTATGTCCGGTTGCACTGGTTTCAATTTATGCATTTTAATACGCAGCCTACAATTAGTAGGCCTACATGCTGTATACTTGCATATACATAAAATGTGTTAGCGAAGCATCGATTTTTTAAATTAAATATTTATCACTGCATTTATTAATAATTATTAATAATATTAATAGCTTATTATAATTATATATATTATTAGTAATTAATATGATTTTTGACAGACGAAAGGACATTTTTCTTTCTTAAAAAAGTGGACAATCCATCACATATAAGTAAATATTCCGTAAGCAGTTTAAGAGTATTTGCTAGGAAGTTAAGAATTACATGTAATAAATAAAGAGCTATTTGATATCAAATCATGCCTTGTGTGGCGTTAGATCTTGCACCGTTCAATGTTAAGTACAAATATCTCTACTTATGTTTAAATCGTAGAGGAATTGGATCATTTGCATTTACATCATTTGCCAGATTCAAATCTACATAAGTAATTTTAAAAATTCTGATCATTTTAAGTAGATAATGTTTCGTCATTGGGTCCGGGAACACTAAAGACAGTGGAACTTTCCAGGAATTAAATTAGAAAATTAGATATTCGAGCAGTCGAGTGTAACCAATATCGTCAATTATACCAAATGAAATGAATTAGATAAAATCATATCATGAGGAAGTAACCTTGAAAGATAGTCTTGAAAACCGCAGCACGGGGGTGACTCACCAAGAGCAAAAAAGGCGTGGTCACTCAATTGGAAACTCAGAATTGCATTTAATTGAATTTACGGGGCCTAAGCAAAGGAGAAATTCTCGGAAGAAAAAATTGATTGTTGTTTTGTTATTTAATCATTCTAACATGTGACTGTTAAGTAATAAACTGAGTCAATTCAAAAGCAATATTTACGACAGTGTAAACAGATTTCGACATAAAGAAATACAGGAGTTTTATGAACGGCGTTAAAACAAGTATATCCGTTCGCAAATGACGTTCAGAATAAATTTACCTGTGACAGCATGTAGGATTTAAAATGTGTTATTTTTTACATTTCTCTTGATTGTGCATTAAAATAATGCACTAGCTTTAAAATCTTAAATTATTGACAAACTAAAGGTAACAAGAGTAATGCAGTAGCAACAGGTTGATTGAGTCAGTAAATATATTTTTAAGTATGAACAGCCGAATTCTTAATAATGCAAAGTAATAGCGAGTAAAACATTGAATTTCTTATTACGTGTAATTTAATCGATCCCTCTGTCAATTTTATGCTAAGATTTTCATGCTTAAATGATATTTATTCCGCCAGGTTATTACTGTACCTAAAGAAAAACAAATTATTCCAGAATGGACCTATGAAACACCATGTATAATTAAATCACTGTTGCTAAGCAATGCAGTTGCTTCCCCAGGCACTACGTCATTTAAAGGTGTGTCTTTGACAAGTCGTTCAAGCAAAACTGTAATACTTATAAATGATACTTTTAATGCCATATTTTCAGATTTACGTGAAAGAAGAAAAAACAAAGTCAAGTCACAAACAACTTGGAAGGTAAATTCACAGCTAATTAAATTAAATTATGCCAATAAAATTATGAGAACGTGAACTCGGTACTTTTCAATTGTCCCTTAAACGAATAAAATAACATGATGGCAAGCTTTGGGTGGAAGCGCTGTAGGTTGAATGAAAAATTCTTTAAAAATGCTCAATGCAAAGAAGGTATGCGAACCGAGGTAAATAACCATATAATACTGTGCACATTCATGTAGCATAAAAAATTAAATAAGCTGTTAACGTTGGTATTATTTCGAATTATTTTTGATAACTTTGATGTTTACCAATCTGTATAAAACTCCAAAATACAGGGAATTTTACAGCAATTTAAAATACATTTTTTACAAATAATTTCGATATCGGTTGGATCTCTGTTCACAGATGGAGTTGCTTGTGATTGTACAAGGAACATTCCAAGCGGATGCAGGCCATATCTATACAAAAAACAAAGCTATGGACGAAATAGTCAACAGCCATGTCGATATTGCTAAATCTTACTTCATTAATTATTAATGTCAAGGTAAACAAAGTTCCAAATAAGTTTGTTTTAGCTTTAGTTTCCATGAAATTTTATCACCGCAGGCAAGAAAGCCTGCTGGTGGCTTGCACATGGAATTCAAATAATGCAGAATTCATCTTTTAACGCTAGATCCTCCCAACACTTGACGTCAAAAGCTTAGAAAGAAAAACCGATGCAAATGCTGTCCTGATGGACTACTGGACAGCGAGGATTTAGACAATTAATTAATTAGAAGCATGTAGGCTTCAAATTTAAAGTAGAGTAATTAACCGCTGAAATACCACTTGAAAGATAATATCCTGTCGATCAAGGATAAATCACTAGCGTTCGAGTGAAGCAAGTGATCATGTTCACATTATCGTAACTCGATTTCATTACTTTCGGTTAAATAAACAATCTACTCCAAGTGCACATTAGCTTTATGATAAGGCAAAATCGGAAAATCAGAGCAGAATACACAAATATTAATAAATCGTGAACCATATATGAAATATTTATTATATTAAATAGTAGATTAATGCCCTCACCTTATGAACAATGTTTATTGATACATAAAGGTACAAGTACCGTAAGTGCGGCTCACGTATAAGCTACACTTTTTTAACAAAATTGTGAGATCTAAAGAAGGAGTGCGGCTTATGCATGTTCAGTTGTATGTTTAGTAAAATCGCATGCAGTTATGATTTGAAACGTTATTTGTAACAAATTGCATAGATTTTCTAAAAACGACCTAACATTTTCGCAAAATTCATAAAATCTCATGCCAGATGAGTAATCTGCACAGTCAATAACGTTGCGTATACAAAAGGATTCCAAAATACAAGCCATTTTCATTGATTTGAAATGCTGCATTTTTTGCGAGAATGATTCGCTTTATTGATCGCTCGATTTTAGAATGTTTTATCATTGGTCAATGCGATGAAATTCCTCGCATACTCAATGTGGACATCATATCGATTGGCATCCACGAAATACACGGTTTACATGATAATTAAATTAATACAATAATTAGCTAAGAATCGGTTCATCTCTAGACGAGAGCAAGCCTATATAATCTGAATGAATCCTTTTCATGTATCAGGATATTTTCGACTCAAAGTTGTACTTGTGGATGGTATAATTTCACAGATCCATTCTATCTAATATAATTATTGGAACTCCAGTAAATTCCAACGATAAGATGCCCTATTAATGAGATGGTTAAAACCCTTTCATAGCACAAACTCTTAACTCTACTCCTTTTTTAACACATTTATGTTCATTTAGCACATTGTTGATAACCTGATGCTAGATTGTTACTATCAATATTATATACAGTGAATATTTATGCACACACAGTATGTAGGCTATAAGGGTTGAAATCCCTTTATGCTATCGTTGAAATTATAGAAGCAGTTCCCGAATTATTAATTACTAAAATACAAATCCATTACTTAATAATTATTTAAAGATATTTCAAACTGTTTATCACTTGAAGCTGCATTTTTAAGTACCGTCAGTGACGACGTTTCTTTTGGAGCATGAGCACCGAAATTACATTGCATTTATAGATTTAGCAAAAAACTGACTTTTTTGACGCAATACCCAAAAATGACGAATGAGTGACGTCTATTTACGGAACAGGAATGGCGTCCATTCGCAAAAATCACACAGAATGCGTCACGTTTACGTAATATTTGCTTCAGTAATGGTCGTTATTGACAGGTTGCACAACTGAGCCAAGAGTCGAAGAGAGAGAGAGAGAGTTGTGGTTGCAACGCGACCACAGTATTTCGTGGCAATGTTCAATTGCACAAAATGCATTTCATTTCAATCTCTAATTGAAGTCTCCGGTGGGAATTCATTTTCATGCGACGTGTTTCTTGAAAGAAAATTAGTGTAATGATGTAGTCCTCCTACGTTTTGGCATCGTACCTGCCATTTTCCATCTATTAAGCGCACGACTTTCCCCAATACGACATGCTTATTGCTGCCACATTGTCTCGCTCAGTGACATTTATGGGGACTTTAGGGACTTTTCTTTGGCACGCCATCTTTGAGGCTTGTCATTGGAGATTAGATGGTCACGTGAAGATGAAACTCACTCGCGTCTTAGGCCGTCCAATTGCTTGGAAAAAACCGAGAATTATGCACACATAGGAAGTCACTGTCTATGAATTCACCAAATTCCAACTGATAAGCAGGATATAATCAAAATAATCACAACAGTGTCTGATTCGTATAACCCTACGAGCTCGAAAACTTTGGCACACATTCTATTTCAAGGTAAGAGAATCTTTCATAGGCATCAGCTTCATAGTAATCTTACGAGATTGCCATTTTTATAGCGTGGCAGGCTATTTGGACTCGATAGAAAATTCAGTGTCATTACATTTCCCCATTGATAATGGAGTATTAACCGAACATCCGACAGTGTTATCGTCGTCGACACTATCTTCTTCGCACCATGCATTATTTAACAGTGTTTAGGCTGTCCGAAATTAAATTGCAGATTTTTTTTTCGCTGAAGGACGACATTGGCAAATGGATTTGGTTCCAATTTGCTCGACTATGCCTTACTGAACGACATTCTTATGATCATTGCCTCTAATCCTAAAAAAAATCAAAACATGTTCTGATTAAAGCATTTTTAAAGAACTGCTTTAGAGCGAAGAGTGAGTTGACGGATAACCTAATTCATATTATTCATCAAATAAGTTACCATCCGAACTCTCTAAACATGTTATCCTCTCAATGAAACCTCCGAAGATGGGCACCGGGGGTTGAATAACGGTTTTTTGAAGTTTATTTAATTTATTTTTTAAAAACAAACACGAATTTTGAAATTTTTACAAACAAACACGAATTTTGAAATTAAAAAAATATTTCAAACCCTAATGAATTTCTAATCCTACAAGGGAAGAAATAAATTCAGCAATTATAATAAGTATTTGAAGCCAAAATGTTCAATTTGTTTGCATGGTGAGCGTCCTTTTGGGTCGGCCTTAATATATTTTAATTGACAGGGCCAGATGACGTTTTCTGCTAAAGAATATGCAAGTGGTCATGTTTTGATTGTTTTCCAGACATAAATAAAACGTCATAGGTTGCTGCACTGCAGCAATATGGGGATAATCTTCTGCAAGATGGTCCAGTGCGGCAGTAATGCGGTGACACCGATGGGAAATAACATCGACAGGTCAATTTTCAGCAGCGACGATGGATTGGCAAGCTCTGGAGCAAGCACTCCAATCTGCGTCGTCTACACTTCCGCTTTCTGCACGCGAGCGCTAAGGCTGGCTTCCTGCTACAAGGAGAATCCATTGCCTGCCTCGGGTCCAGGAAGATGTTCGGAGTTGAACAACACCGCCATCGACTACACCAAAAATATCGAAGGAGGATCTCAATGGCTACTCAAATCACCGATGGCCACATTCAGCAAATCGAACAATAACTTGTCAGAATCATCCTATCCCACCGACATCGGCGAAATGCCATCATCCTTTAACTTGCTGCCAAACTGTCATGCAGAGGTCGAGCAGGTGAGCAACTCTAGTTTTGATCATGCTTACTCTCATGCGAACAATTTGCCAGGGATATTGAACCTGTGCGAGGACATAAGCCTCGAAAAAAACGTGGCCTACCAGCACTTTAAGTCAGAGAAACCCAATGACCCAATGGCCAAGGCTAAGTCCGACGAAGAGGCTATACGTATCACAGCAAGTTCCAAAGATTTCGATGCTTCCACGAAGGAGTGCAAGAGCAACAGTGCGGATGAGAATTTGCACCAACCAAATCAGCCGGAAGAGAGATCAGGTCGACCTTGCAGTGGTCGAAGACGAAATGTCAGGAACAAACGTCACGTCACTAAAATTCAACTCGTGATAAACGACACGAAATTCACGATTTACAAAATGAAATTGGGCGAAGACGAACACGCGAGCGAAGAGGAGTGGAATATGCGGGCGGAAGAGGATGATCAAAGCAATCCTGATAAAGGTAGGATAGCCTGTGTATCAATTTGTTTTTCATGCAAGGTGTGTAAAGATGTGGCTGAGGCTTATTTGATGACACTCCCGGTTCTGAGAAGATCAATACAATGCCATTTTGAGCAGGAGTAATAATAGCCAATTGATTGTAAAATATTCAAAGTTTTTTAACTTAAATTACTCCACATAAACCTTTGAAAGCCTCGACCATTGCGGGCAATTCACTTCAACTCATATTGAGTTGTCATGAGATGTTCAACAATTACTTCTAAAGTCTTTAAGGTGTTAGCAGAAACCTGGTGCCTGAACTAGTCTGAGCAATGGTTTCGTGAAAACATTACTACCTAGGGTAAATCCATCTCACAAATGTCTTAATATTATTAATGCTCTTGCAACATATAACACGCATTTCTACCTTGAACGTCTTAAAACTGGGCATTTAAGAAATACCTAGTTTTTCGCCCAATTTGGCACAATCAGTACATGCTCTTGTGCACGAATGGTTTGCCGTCATACTGGGCAGCAGAATCAACTTCAAATAATGAGTAACGGACTCATCGTTATAGATTTCCCACCTTCGATTAAACCAATCCAACCAAGTAATGCAAATACAAAGCGGAAGTGGACAGTAAATCGCAAACCTACTAACATGTAACCTACTAACATGCCGTTTTGAAAAGTATGCCACCTTGAAGGGGCAGTTATTTTATTTATACCGAAATTCATATCCTTATACATACATTTTACATATCTATAGATCTAAGTAAATCCAACTCTCTAGCGCTGGATAGATTGGCAAATGATCATAAAATTACGTTCAATTTAGGTCAATTTAACTACGTATTTTCCTCATATAATTAACGAATCATTAATTCAATAACGTTAAACATGTTAATAACGTTTTCGAGGAACAGACGATCTCCATTCAAAACAGTCATTGGAAAAACCATCATTGACGGATTAAACTATAGCAACTAACTGAATCCTTATCTCTAGTCATAACCTAGCAATAATTGGCAGAATTCTGTGAATTCTCAATCTTGTTTGAACAAAGATGAAGAAAAGAAAAAAGCGAAAACGTTTTTAAGTTATAATCGAAGAGCGCCACATATGACTGCACAATTTGACAATTTTATTTCTAGCGTAGCCTTTTTTTTCTGAATACCTCTTAATCAAAAACACGATCATGTTCCGCTAAATTGCATGAATAAACCACGTAGTGTATGCGACAGACCGACATGCTCATATTTTATTGCCAGTCTATATTGGCAGGCTCTGCCGGTATTTCATAAGCGCCAAATCTATATTGGAAAGACCTGCATTGCTGCAGAGTCGCTTTATTAATCCTGAAAGATCACAGAACGAGTATGAAGTGCATTGGCCAGCAACCAAAGTGAAGCGGAATGTAAACACACCGAGTGACAGCGCAGCAACAGTTTATTTAATATTGGGCCAACTTCAAACTCTTTCAGTTCTCTGAACGAGGCCAATGGTCCGGCATGATTATTAGGGATCGTCCATATCTGACGGCAACAGGTTTTAGGACGACAGCTCATCTTGTTGAGCGTATGAGCCAACGTGAAATTTAATCGTTTGGAACGGATCTTTTTAAAAGCACTAAAGGAGTGGATCTATCATCTTTCTAAACCTTATTCGACAGGTATAAAATAAGATTGCTATACACTTGTGATGACGAAGCTATAACTCTTTAGGAAGCAATTTTTATTAACGTTCTAAACCGTTTTACTCGCATTTTGACTCTGTCCATAAATAGATAATGGTATTTTCTTCATTAATATTGCTCATCATGCGAATACATCTTGCTCGGAGATATTTGCTTCAGCATCTCCGTAATTCCCAATGAAAAAATAATAATCATCCCAAAAAATCTGCTGCTATTTCCATGCATTGCGTTATAGGTTAATTTCTGATTCGATCAATACTGCACGCGTATACGTTACACCGATTAAAAAATCAATTTAAAAATCAAGGCCAATGAATGTTAGTTTTACATGAGAAAGGATTAAGCCATTTACAATAAAGATCTATAAAATAAGAAGTTCAAAGTTATTAACCCCATTATAAACACGTCCATACTCGTCCGATCTGTGTGATTCACCCCTACTATACCCCCCTCCCCTCCCCCCGCAACCTATAACGTCTTTTCGTCTTTTATGGACTGCCCCTGTTCATTGTTTTAAAACATTGCTAGATACATGCTTCATTTTAACAGTTAACAGACGAGTGACAGAGATAAAGCGTGGGCTTCCATGAATACAAGCTTGAACGATACAGTTGATAAGATAAAACCGCTACGATGCGCAACGATTTGAAAAAAAACCACAACAACAACAACGGAATGAAAAGTTATTTCGGATTTTCGTTATTAGCTTTCTTTGTACAAATGCAAAAACCACAACTATCCTCAGCCAGCTTAATTCTGCTTTAGATAACGTTCATCCAGGAAATTCACTCAGCCTCCAATTCTCCTCACAATTTTCAGTCAACAAAGAATTACCATGTGGTTGGCGGATTAATTTATAGAACGAATTTCTGACTGCATGGTCACCAGCATCATCACCAATCCGAATTCCCAATAGGTATGAATGTTTTCCTTTGGAAGTGCATTCCAACGTCTAATGGCACGCAAAATTAGTACCAATACCACAGATGAAAACAAGCTCGGAGTCCCCTAGTGTGATTGCAATGACCAAATCCAAGCCACTTATCAGCTGCCTCTTATCGGTTTCTGGCAGCTATAACCGAAATTCACCGTCGCACATTGCACTATTTGCACCGTAAAGCTGGCGACAAGTACAAAAAGCACTTCACAGAAAGCATCATTGCTTTTATTATAAAGATAGGTAGCTATGACATCATACTATGAGCCCAAATCGTTGAAACCTTCCTCTACATAAGACTGTGGCCAGTTAAAATTAAACTCATTCCTAACCTCATTCATAAGCTACCTTCATTACCACCTAGTTTACTTCAAAGCTGATTCAACATTTGGCCACGACCAAGGCTAATGTTGGCCAAAAAGCACTCCGTTCTTAAAGAGGGGAAGGGGGGATCTTGGAGAGGCTGCGCTGCGCAACCGCACCGTGCGACGTGCGACGAGGCGCACAGAGGCAGCGTCGACGTACAGGGGAAGTTGGTGGCAGTCTCGCTGTTTTCTCGAGGCGGAAGGCGCAGGATCCAATGGGGTAGCGAGGCTCTGCCTCCTGAATCCTTCCCATTGGTCAGCCAGACGCAGCACTGCCAAGAGAGCCTGTCCTCGGCCAGGCGCACAACAAGTGGATCTCGGGAGCTGGTAGGGCGCCGTGCCGCTGGATCCGGGTGCTCGAGATCGGAAGTGGGTTCGACCCATCGGCTCATTTCCCGTGCGTGGATACGCGCCGACCTCCATGTGCACAGGGCGTAGACGCGAGGAATAAGTGGCCGAGGGGTCAAAGGGCGATCGAACACCATGGCCGAGCAGCCCGCCCAGGGCGAAGACGGGGGGGCCGCGGCCACCTGCCAACCCAAACCAGCCCTCAAGGGGTGCCGCCAACTGTCCACCGACCCGGGCCACGTCAACTACTTCGACGTGGAGGGCACCCGCTATATCATCACAGGTAAAAGAAATTTCTGATTTTGACACCTGTTTTCGTACATGTCTAGGATCGCAGCTGAAGAACCATCCATGTCCAATGTAGGGGGAAATGCATCTCAAAATGCTTCTTTCCATGATTGCATTTTCATTTTCCGCATGTTCCATGCCCGGATCTACATGTCGATTGCTTATTTGCAATAGGACGTAACCTCGCTAAACTTAATTTCCCAGGTAGTAGAAAAAACTGAATACCAGGTATCTAGTAAACATGTAAATAATTATTTTTGTCTTCTCTGTTATTGGAAACCCCTAGGGTAGGAAGGGATATGTCTTATTGCAAAAGTGCTGGTGGCTTTCTTTCTATTGGCTGTAGGGTTACTAGATATTAGAAGCAAGTGGAAACTGATTTTCAATAATGGTATGCAACCAAATTGCAATTGCAAGTCCTATTGCAAATAAGCCATCGATATGTGTTTTTTAAGTCAAGGGTGAAGTTGGTTTTAATGTGCAATGTCTGATCAGTTTCAGGCAAATTAAGCCGTTTTTGAACTGGATCAATCCTTCTGAAATGCTTTAATGCTGTTTTTTTTCTTCATTTTTTTTGTAATACGACGTATCCCTTCATCGCACACGTATTTCAACAATGACAGGAGTAAAATAAATGCGTTTTTCAGAAAAGTAGAAAACCTGTTCGTGAAAGTAATTCCACGTTTAAGAGTGACACATTTTTTATTAATTTATAAAAGCATGCATGCTGAACAATTTCATGGTGATATCTCCAAATTCACGTTTTTTGAGTTGTGCCACTGTTGCAAAGCAGTGAGCTTGCGGTATATTAACCTGTATTTATTTAGAATCATTTACCCGGTTTGATCTCAAATAGATTTCTGTCTATGGTCAGATGATACAATAATTCATCTTCTCACAACTTTTTGGAAATTGAAGTGTAGGCGTTTACTCGGCTCATTTGATGCCAGAGCAAAGAATACGGAAGGATGGTTAAACCCCCCACATTAGGGTAATAGGTGATGCAGCATGGAAGGGGTAGTTGCCAAATCCTTTTTTTCACAGGAATTAATACTCCAAATATAATAACTCGTGATCATGATGATTACATATACACACATGTAAATTTATGGCCAGAAGGGGTATCCTCCCTTAGTGCTTGGTTCTTCTTCTTCTTCTATAGGACGATCGTACTGTTTCACCTTGAAAAGATGGATAAAATTCACCAAATGATTTTCCACTTTCGAAAAAAAAAACGCATTTCAATTCAGTGAAGAAAGCAGTACATTCTCATGAATTCAGGAATCCATTTACATAACTGAATTTAGGAACAAGACTTCGGCTTAGAAGAATTTAAAAAAACTGCTTGATTTGTGTAATTTAGTAATACATGTATTCAAAAATAAGCGGTATTATGTATCAGACAAAGTTGAAGGATAGATGCATGTAGATGTTGGCGTGATGTCCTTTATTTAACTCACTCTGTTGGCCAGTTTGATTTTCCAGTATCGAAGTAAAATACTCAATTAGTAATTGCTAAATCGTCCAACTTTCATCTGCCAATCAGGGAATCCGCAGAAACCATAACTATAGATAAAATGCGATTTTTTAAAAAAAATCCATCAAAGCCCAATGCATCAATCAGCTACAATCAATTACACTTGAATTCATGGTCTAGCCTGATTTTTAATATAATTTTAAACTGACTGAATCGGGTTTGAGACAGTTAAATACATTCCGTAGATATCCGGTATTTTTCAGATTGTCTAGGATGCTGTTGGAGCCTGTTAACTGTTGCTTCCTTTGAGTATTCAAGTTGAATTGGCGACAAAAAATGACATCAGATTCTCACGACTGTTGTAACTGCTGAATATTGTGTATTTGTTTAATACTGAACATCCATTTTATTCAATATAAGGAATGAGATAAAGACTAAAAAAGACAAAGCAATTTTAATGAAGATGTTCATTTGTGTGTATACCCATGCGAATGACCAGGAGCGTTCAATTATTGCATGTAACGAATGAACTGGCCGATCAAATAGTCTTACGCTAGAATAGGCTTAATTTCAAAATACAAGGTATAAACTACTCTGAATTGTAATTCAATCTAGAGCTGACTAATGCAGTTTAATTCGTATCTTTACTTACATTTTTGATAGATAAAATCGATAGAAATAAAGCTTGGGCTTCATCTTTTATGCTGTTTTTCGACATTTGAACCTAACCGGTTTGAGGTTTGAAATAAAACACCAATACCGATATATTTTCAAATTTACAGTTAAAATGTCATTAGTGATGAATTATTATGGAATATTAATCTACATATATTTGAGTATCGAAGCCATCGCTGCATGTGTGTATATACGGAGATCCCCAGCATTAGAACTCATCTTTCCATCATTCAAAATAAGTCAGTATTCAATATCGCTTCAAGTCTTTTGGCATAGAAATTTAAGATGTTGTTTAGTGGATGAGGTTCCAGATACAAAATTTCTAACATAATTTTTTTTCATAAGCCGAAATCGCTACGGCGTGCTTAAGTGCACTGTTATTCAATTTCACATTAAGTTTGCTTATCAATTTTTATTGCTATGGCAACTTCCGTGGAAATTGGAGTTTTGAAGAAATTTTCGTATACTGTATTAGCGATTAGAATGACGTCATAATGAACAGTTCCTTTGGAAAATGCAAGGGCGTTGAAGAGATTCTTGCACCTCGGTTACCAGCTGAGCTCTCCATGGCATTATGCACACGCATGAGACAAAAAATTGTTTTGTAAATCTGCATAAGCCTTTTTGAAGTGACAATTTACTTGTCTGAAAGGCTTTATTAGCATATCTAATACGACGAAATTTATGTTCATTCTTTGGTATTGACTTTATCTTGCACAGCACGTTTTCTTTTTAAGCGAGAAAAATAGCAATACACTATACATATAATAAGAAGAAAATAACAATAATAATGTCATAAAATGTGTTCAAAAGATATATACAGAAACCAGTTTGCGAACAACATGGTTAATAATAAAATGCTTTTCAGGAAAATTATTAATTTATGCATAGTTTACAAATAAGTAGAAAAATAACAACAATGGCATCGATTTCATTTTACTCAAGGAGACTCGGGTAATTGCTTTTGAATTCTTTCGCATGTTAAAATTCAAATTGCACTCGCTATCTTTCCAAAGGTACATGTACTGCACATTGTGCATGTTTGCAGGCATGCTTGATCCTCAAAATTGCTTCCTTGAGCTATAATGAACGCAGAATGCAATTGAGAAATATTTTGTGAAAATTTCGAGGGCAGAAAAATACAGCATTTTGATATTAGACCGCATAACAACGGCTTTTGATGTTGGTTATACCGGTATAGGCATTTTTTTGCTGTTTATGGGCTCTTTACGGTTTTTCTACAACAGGCTACATTTGTACAAAAGTTAAATGTATAGGTGATTATTAAATACTAGACGGCATACCACCCACTTTTATTTAATTTTTTAAAATGGCACAGCAATGGACTCCAAACGTGAGATAAAATTTGAGCAACTTTAATGACAATGTAAATGTACAAACAATGAATCATTATCTGCTGACGGGCAAATGCATTTAAAAATGACAACAATAAGCGAATGCAACTTTTGAGGATTATATCAACTGTTGAGAGCGTCATCAAGACGCTTTCTTAGACCATTTCATTCATTTTCATTACATGGCTTAATTGTCTTGCTAAAATCTAAGTAATTAGCCCCCACATCACGCGCAATTGTCAGCTGGAATTATGTCATTTGTTAATTAAAATTACTGGGGTATGAAATCCCATTGAAGTTCATTATGCACGGCATGAATTATTTAATATCCTTTTGGCAATGAGCCAACTCATGGCTTGAATAAAACAGTACTTTTTATTTTTGTTATTATACATGTAGTTAACCTTTTCTTTTTTGAAGATCATGTATGCTTGAAATAAATTGCATGTAGGATACTTTTTTCGCTTAAATGACGTGCATGTCCATGCATGTAACCAATTAATGTAAAAATGTATTTATTTTTCGCATTAGGTTTTAGTCTGCGATGTTGTTTTACACGAGATTGCAGCGAGAAACTCCTTAAGTTGAATTGTCTTACGAGCGCGATATTTTAATTTTGGATGAGGTTCATTGCTTAGGCTGGGATTTGGTTTTCCTGCCACCAAACTCCAGGGAATTGAAGATAAATGTTAAGCAACCTTACCAAGAGCTATAACAACCTGTAAAAGCTGCCGATAAAAATCCAAAAGGCAATACTATGCCGATCTTTTGAACTATGGTGATGATTAATCGTTTAGAATACCTGAACACTGGATTAATGATGATATCAATTATTTCTGCAAGAGCGATTCATTAACTTTAATCCAAGGAAGCTATAAATTACACGCCCACATCATTCGTAATTTTTATTATAATTTCTAATCCTTCGCAGATAACACAAATTACAATAGGTTTTATTTCAATTTTTGATTTCTACAAGAACTACAAATTATTAAATCATGGAAGTTTTTTTTGGTTGTGAATTGTTCCTGTGGTATGCTTCATGTATATACATGTACGTAGGGCAGAAGTGACGTTGAGAACCAAAAAAATTCTAGATTCAAAATCCACCATTATTATGAAACACTATCTGTTAAAATACAGCTTGTATGCATTCAAAATTCATTCCAAGATGTGTGTTTAATTAAATTTACCATTAAGAAAGTGAGCCAGCTGAGATCATTCGTGGCATTAGCCTTGAAATATTGCCGTTTTCATTCTCATTGGCAAGCAGCATTCCGACCTCACTCCCATGCTAAATACCGTCCCTCAACTATGGCGGACAGGAATTCCGTCCTGTAATAAAAATACCCACGCTGGAATCTGCCCGCCCATTAATTCCATCTTTAATATATCGACCATGATCCAGCAAGGTGCTGCACATCCGCCATAATCTTTTCATTTTTTTTCTAATCTTTCTTTCATGTTTATAATATGATATGGCCCGGCTGTCTGGCTATAAAGATCAAGCTTCGTCATTACTTTAATTGCCAAGGGGAACAGGATTTATGTTTCATGGACGTACGCAGACTACGGCCAGTCACGTACGCATTCATAACTCCCGCTTCTCTTCCTCCTCCCTCGTCTCATTTCTCACTCTCTACGAGCTTTTAATATGTTAATTGACGATCTGATGGGATCCATAGATCGTCGAAGGTAAAACAGAACGACCGTGCTGGGGCGTCGCTCGGACTCCGTTCGATGATTGCTGAGGAATTTGGGAAGAAGTTGGAGACCATAAAACGGCGGCCAGAAACGCGAGATTCATTCATCATTCTTGGCCACACGAAGGCTCGAGAAACTTAAAATTTTATGTTTCATTTGGGAGCACCAACGTGCTTGAAATAAAGCAAAAGTGCTTCTTTATGGGAGCCCTTTGGAAAAATTAACAGGTTTTCAATTTGGAACGAATGCTCTGGTGAATCAGCCATTGGTTCGTCAAATGAGGGCAAGTTTTATAAAGTGTCATTTGCACGTGCAATGACGTCATTTTTCACGTTTCGAAAAGCCGCGTGCTAACAACTCCATTTTGTAGGACTATGATTTAGGATAATAATGTCACCATGTTTCTTTTTTCGCCTGATTTACAAGTTCAGTTCTTCTGTTCAACGTTTGTAGCAATTAATAAACGGTTACACAAGCTTAATTACTATGTTTAAGTAGGTATGTGTATTCCAATAGAATCCATTGCCACACAATCTTTAATTATAAAAAAAAAACACAGTTTATAAGCTAATTCACTAGAAAAACGATGACGCTGGTGCGAAAAGGTTTTGTTGACATACACTGTAGAAGCTGTTACTAATTGCAATTAACTGAAGTAAAAAGGGGAATATATATATATATATATATATACACATATACATATTCACTATTATGACACTTTAAATACTCCAGCTATCAACTATCTTTTCTTTTTCTCATACGAACAATTCTAGAACATCCATGAAAAGATATGCTAATTATCCTGCATTACTTACTAATGCCTGACATTTGTAAAAAGCATTCAGATGAATATTTTAATATTCCTTAATCGTTAAGGTTTGATGATTTATCAGTTGCTTATTTGGAAGAACAATTTCCTCAACACATCACTTAAATTGTTTAATGATGCCATGATAAGAAAACGAATAACTGCTAATAAATATGGGCACCTCAGTGCACACCCTGAGGAAATCTCATAAAAGCTTAAGCAGAATGTCAACTCGCAGCGTTACACTTCTGGTTGTGTACTTGTGATTATTAGTCGATGTTTCGTGAACCATGCACTATTTCCCCAATAATGACAGTTAAAGAGCATTGAGGTAAAACTCGCCTATTGGTTGCATAAAGATGGATTTATGATCTCCTTCGAGCAAATATATACTGTACAGAACATCAAATTCTAGGCTATAACGGCAGTAAATGATCACCCTAATGAATACAGCCGCTAGCAGGATATTTTGAAAATGTAGGTGGCGCAGGTTTAAGAGCGTACACCAATGACGTCACATCCGAGGGGAGAAGAGGTGACAGAATAGTTTGGGACCATCGTAGGCCATCGTGAAACGGTTTTGTTTGTCTCATAAAAATCGAATTTCAATGCAGGTACAAAAAACATCCATGAAAATTTGATTTTTCACCTCCCAATTTAACCTCCAAACCTTTTTTCCATTATCATCCGTGCTTGACCGACCCTCCCCCACCCCATGCATCGTCCTATCCCATGTAGCATCGCTGATAACTAGGTTATCTGACATCACATATTCCGGCTTTGAACGTGTATTAACAATCCACGTTTCTCACATTAAAACTCACTGAACCCGATAAAGGTCTTTTGATTATTCTGAGCAGTGTTCAAAGCTGACATTCAACAGTAATGCAATCCGTTAAGATAGATCTCAGGGCAAAAGGTCAGATAGGGCAAATTAATTCAAGACACGGGGGCACTACGAACGTAACTTGCCTATCACCAACTCGGTTGTGTGAATGCCCAGAAAAGCGTTTCTCTGTCTGTCATTCAGTTTTGGCATTTAAAGCCAACCCTCACTAACATTAAAAGAAAGAATGCAAGTAAAGAAGAACAAAAATCAAATTAACGTCAATTTAATAACACCGCAATCCCAGTTATTTTTGAAACAGGGATTTTAATGAAAATTCATTGCTCAAGAGGAATTTTTCTCTCGCTTCGTTTTCGAGCTATAAAAACAATGTTTCACCTTGATTACATACATTCCAGGAATTCAATCCGATCCTGAGCGATTTCCTCCATTTAAACCAATGTTAGCAGTGGACGCGGAAGCAATCAATCTTGATACATTCATCTAAGATGTATGGCCACCATTTTCTTTAGTCAATTGCACTTAAGAGAATGCTGGCGCCTTGTTTGAGCCCCTTGGTGTAGAAAGAGTAATAATGACAAATGCACTCGGCATCACGGGCTAGATTTGATCACAAGAGCAAACAAGCACAGATTTCAGACGAAAAGAGAAGAGAGAAGCGATGGTAATGCAATGATTGAATATTTTTGAGGTGCAAAATTAAGGTAGTTTTTGTTAACATAAGAGGTGTGCTTTTACATGTACATGCATGTAATCGTTATTACTGAGTGATATATTTCAGTTTAAAGCTTGGGCTAAAATAAGCGAAAAGCCATTTGCGGTTCCAAAAAAGATGAGGATTCGTTTAAGATCACCATCCTAAATTTATGCATTGTCTACTAAAGATATATTATTTTAATATTGTAAAAAGCTTGATTTACATTATGTCTATTAATAAATGGTAAACATACTGGCATGCAAGGTGCATAATATAGGTGTATTTTACACGCATATTCAGCATCCAGGCGGAGCTTAAATGAATAGAATGTAATTTAATGCTAACAAAACTTGCACATACTGTATTTGCATACTGCGCAATGTCTTTCTACATAAATTATAGAATGCCGTGTTTCTCTACTAAGCAGCTTCCACCAATTAACAGCGCCGTCTAATTAACGGAATTTAGCAGAAAGTGTTAAATACATACATGTAGGTCAATGCAAAATTTGCACTTTCATGATGAAATTTGTTAACACCATCACATGCAAACAAAACTAATAGCAATCAGCAGCGTTTATTACATGTATAATAAATACGGTTCAATGAGACCGTTTCATTTTATGAAAAGAAATATGTTGGTGAATTTTGCGGGAAAAAAAAGTGCTTAAAAACATTATAAACAAGTATGTCATTGCAGACAACGCATTATTTGAAATGTAATTTGAGTAATATAAGCATAAATGAACTTTAAACATACATCTACATGTATCCGAAAATGTTCTGATATACATGTAATTCTTAATAAAAACGAGAAATTAAAAATTTCGAGGAATACATGTACAGTATAATGTTCAACAAATTATGTAGCTCAAAAATATAAAGCGTTAATAATACTGTAGTTGTCATTTGTAAAGCAACACTTTTTCTAGACGTTTAAAGTATGCAAAGCATTAGATGTTACCAATAACATACATACAAGTGCGCATTGCAGCAATATTAATTTAATAAATAACTTAAATTGGGTTACGTAAAAATCGTTACAATTTTTTAAAGCAGTAAATTTCATCTCAAAATTAATTTGATAGCCTATAATTTCCGTACTAAATTAAAGGCAAAATTTAAAGGAATCACTTGGAATACCATTAATCATATTTTCTTTTCCTCTAAAAGCCTACGCAATTTTCTGGTTGAGTTGGCGCTTTAGAAGCAACCCTTGAAAGAATTGCATACGCTTTTTATGATTTTAGTTGGGTTTGACTGCTTTTCAAAGCGCAGTGGTGCTTCAATTTGCATGAATTCGTAAAATCGGGCATAGGCAGTCAAGAGAAAATAGACGCAGACTTGTTGCATCTTGGGATAAGAATATTCTCTCAAATGCATTGTGTACATTTGCAAAAAATGCGTTTACACTTTCCGTTGTCAACATCATTTCCCAAAGTCCTCATGGCTAAGCCATTGTAAACAACGATGCGTGCATTTCGAAACTGATGAGTTTCATCAAAAGGGATCGCAAAGACGTGTTTGTTTTTAAATTCGGCCTAAAGAGATAATGCAAAAATGTGAACTCATCTCTGGTATATCACAAACTGCATGTCTATGTTATACATGTAATATAAACGGGCTATACAGTAGTTCAAATGTATATTTTCTCATTCTTTAAATTTCATATGGGAAATTCGTATGAGGTTCTCAAGATCTTAAAAATGGTTTTCAGTTATCAGAAATGAAGAGAACATGCTTGTGTATATTTATCGATTTTTCGGGTGTGCAATTTGTGCGAAAACGGCTGAGATTGTGCCATCACATTTTCACTTTTTGACAATATATCTCTGATTCCTGCTATCATTTTTTTCTTTTTGCCGATTTTAAGCACTGGAAAAGGTCTAATAACCCCGGAATAAATATAGATAGACGTCATCGACAGATCGTATTTATTTTTTATTTTATGTACTGTTGCGAAAGTGGAATCTTTGCGAGGAAAGGTACAGTCATCTTTCTTCAATTTATTAATCAATATAATTCTATTTATTATGAAACATTCGACGACTATTTTAGTTGAAGTTTATACAAAGTTTGAGACTATATAACTTATCTGAATAAGCGATAGTTCGACTTTCAATCTGCGAATAACCTCAGTATTTGTCAATTTATGAGTAAAACCAACGGTGTCCTATATTTGCCATTTGATCTCTTCAAATCTAAATTTTATTAATGATATTTTGTTTAATTATTGTACGGTGTAAAGAGTATCCATGCTGAAACACGTTTCTGATTACATGAAATCAGATCATTGTTTATCCCCTCGCTTATTTGATTCGCTATATTGATTATCCTGATAGCACAACAAAACAGAAACTTGTTCATTGTTTATCCCGAATTAGTATGGTACAGTATGGGTACATCTACAAGTAAGAATGCATGGAAATGACTGATGTAAAATAGCGAGTTAGATTTGTCCTCAAGTTATGCGTGCCATGACTAATCAAACACAAGATATACTCTAATGAAAGCCAAGGTTCGTTGTGGAATACAAGTAATGAAATAAAAACAATACATTCTTATGCCTTTGTATTTGACACAATTAACTGTTTTGTTTATCTTATTCCGAACATAAATCAATAAAAATGACATGAATCGTGCAGCGTATTTTTTTAAACCATTATTGAATTATGGAGGCTGACTTTCAATGGTAATCACCTCGCGAGATGTGCAGTAATATAAACAATCCAAAACACAAGACAGAAATAGTTTGCATGTACAGAAATTTGTTTTTGTAATTAAAACAAATAATTCTTAACATTAAGTAGGTTATCATGCAGTATGTAGATATCACGCATTGGATTACGATGCTTGGAAGTGTCGAACATATATTTAAATTTTACTTGTCTAGACCTTGCGAGCATATAAAATGTTTTCTGATTCAAACATAACATGCATGGTAGCCTATAATCAACGTCCAAATTTGCGCAGAGTATATGTATTCAAATTCATGGAACAATCAAAATGAGAAAGACGTTTCCCGAGATGCCATATACAGTTATAAAGCATTTCTTACAGGAAGTGAAAATAGATAACAAATTACCCAAATACGCGTTTAATCACCTATGAAGAATTAATACAGCAATTTAATGTCATTTGCTCGATGTGATGGAAAGGAGAACAAGAATAATGATTTCCTGAATCCGTCACGAAAGCATTTTCGGTATTATTGATTATTTTCATCATGATGTTACTTCACAACCATTATGAAGGGCAGATTATTTCGGAAAGATAATGGTTTTGTAGTATTTTGCTTACAAATAAATCCATATTTGACGGCATTTTGCAATTTAATTGGATTACAAAAACAGTTAGTGACAAACGCGATATTCAATTTCAACTGCCGATGGACTTTTCGGCAGATCCATACAATAATGGGTGATGCTGTCAACTGACATGCACGTACTGATTGGCGAGAGACCGTCTAACAGTACACTGTAAAGGCCTGGCATAATAAATTCAACTTTTTCAAACAAGAACTAACTTTTGAGTAAACTTGTCATTTTGCCTTTGCGTGTATGTGACATTTTCTCTGAAGCATCACATCATGTGAATTGTGCACCCAATTTGCAGACAATGGCTTCAATATCAAGAAAACATTTAATGCCAAAGGCATTCTTGAATTTAAGACGAAATGCAGTGAACTTGCGGTTGTTATTGAAATCTTCGAGATGAAAGATGATTTCGAAAAATAGCTAGATGAAATTTTTAGAAATTGAAATATCGATATTGATGTTTGTTAAGCACGAAGAGTTACGTTAATTAATTGAAGTGGAGACATTTGCCTGAAATACACTGTACAAAGAAGAGCAATATTCAACTGAAAATCTGAGCTTAGGGTACTAATTCTTCGAAAAAACCCGATGCATTCGGAATAATTGCCCTGGTTTATACAAACAAGGTTGAAAACATAGAAAAGACTTTTTTCAGTGATTGGTAAATACCGTTTGATGTTTATCAAATGCTGATTTAAGCGATCAATCGCAAATAAAGCCAGTAATTATGTGTAGAATATGCATGTTTAGATCGTTATTTGCGTCTGAAATACTCAAATTCCCAATAGATCATTGCTTCATTTTATTTGCAACATCATAATTAGGGCCTTAGTGGTTTTACTTAGTGGTTTTACGTCTTCAGAACTGTTGATTTGAGACATTAAGATGATAAATGCAGCGATATCATGTTTCATTTTAAGGACGTTTCGAACGTTTTTGCACAGGCATATTTTACCGTCATTGGTTTATCCATGATGTTGCTAGAAGTTGACGTCTCTAAGAGCTCACTGTTTTTCATATCCATGATTATAATTAAATAAAGTTATCATCAGTCTCTATACCTCGAGATATTTAATCCAATTTTTTATTTTTTCATTTGTCACACTGCCGCAATCCGTAGCAACACATACTAATTGCCATTCAGACGTAATACATTTCAAAGGCAAATATAACGACACGTATTTCAATAACTTCTTCGCGCAAGTTTAGAAAAGAGAGTTCCAACTTCCGCCCACTTCTCGCCTCCCCAGTTGCGACAATCAAATAATGCGAGTTGCGAAGGTACCAGTGTTTTTCACATTTCCCAAGAGCTAGGGATTCATTGCATTCATTACAAGTAGCGCCATAAAAAGCGCCTTGTTGCCCGTATATCTACCATTAAAAACTACTGATGTGCTGGGATTATCGATTGCGTGTTGAGTGAAGCAGCCACTGAGCAGTTTATACAATTTTCATTGAAATCAAGAAGCCTCGATAGGCGATGATAAGAAAGAAAAAATTAAACAATTCTAAACATTTCCAATTAGGACTCCTCCGAGCTTCCGTTCTACGCGAAGCAAGCAGATTGTGTAAATACGTAGACTGCGTAATATTAAATAAGGCAAATAAACAGTTTCTATTTAGCATCCATTAATTAGAGTAGCGTAATGCAAATACGTGGGTTTTTTTTCTTCTTCTTTGATGTATGGAAATAATAAGATGCTCAACTAACGCCAGTGGTCGGACTACAGGAATCGATAAATCGACTGCTTTTTCAAAAAGCTTAAGCAGATGGCTATACTTTTTTTTATCCAACACAAAGTCAATCTTATATTTAACATCGTCAGTAGCGCGCCTGTGAAGGGTTTATTTCTTAGGAAGCCAGGCACTTCCGAAGCTGCTTCAATGGGCTGCTTTAGGAGCTCGGCAAGGCTTCAAAGAATTTTTTTTTCTCATCAAGGACTCTTCAAACTGGCGCACTGCTGCAGGTGACCCCTTAAGTGCTTTTGCTTATTAGACAAAGCAATTGCTTGGCTATCCAAACAACGGATCGGGAAACAATGGCATCCCTGGACAAACCGAAACGATCCAGAGGAGGTGTAAAGCGTCCAAAAACCTTACGAATTGACCGACGTTACACATAAGGGCGATGGCTTCTTCCTACATGTACATGTTTGTGAATTATAGCGTGGAATGTCAATGGTCGGCCATCATCCAAAAAGAAAAATTGAAACCTAAATTTCTCTACAAACTTTTCATAAATATGAATTTATGGATCTTCGAAGCCAAAAAAAAAACAAAGAACAAATACAGAAAAACAAAGATCATACAAAAAATATCAGATCCTAGTGGATGACCAAATCTATTAGAGTGGGTGGGTGGGGGGAATTAGAAGTGTTGTTAAGTATGCTTAAATAAAAGAAAAAATGTGTAATTTTTTGCATGGTAAGCTTCTAGGTTGGACTTAATCATAAATGGGTAAAACGTTCTTCAAAATGCAAGATGAACCAATGAATTTTAATCTAGCAATATTAACATTCACTGATATATGAGTGCAGGTAGCCTTAATTAGTCTTAATTGCAACTAACCTTAAGGTGTTCTGTAAATAAGGCCAATATGCACACATACGTATTTGGAACAGTAATTCAAAATAGATTTTTCCCTTTAATGTCAATGCCAGTCCAAATAAGTTTTTGAAAATTTAGTATTGCAAGACACGACTTGATTGTTTGTAGGTGCATCGCATGTGGATAGAATCTCGAAGACGTTGTTTATCGCATTAAGGGCATTAAAATTTAGTTGGCACTGCAACCCCCCGGTTGTGGCAGTTGTCGTTAATAAAATATTTCTACATAAATAATTTTTCGTTCTTACCAAGCAAATTGTTATCTGCGTTGATTTTACCGTGTAAACCGCGGGGATCGATAGTAATTAAAACTTAAGAGAACAATTCGCAGCCTCGCTCGATCCTGTACGAAAACTGAAGCCTAATTGGAAAATCCCAGGTTTTTTAACAGTGGCCTCGTCGCCTCGAGTTATATGTTTGTCTTTTTGTCTGATTCCATTCTGCCGCCAAAGCTAATAATAGAGATGCTTTTGCCCCTCGTTCACTGGCGTGTATTTGAACATGAAAGCTCATCATTAAATCACCATCAAACGGTTTTCATAAATACGCTTAAGAACCAGAGAATAGATAACATTAAAAGTGCAGCCAACTCGGGGAATTAGGCGAATTCTTCGCTTTCGAAGACACGCTGTTCTAGTCATTAGCTAATTACCAAAGTTTGCGAGTTTTTCAAACAAAACACGGCGTAGACCTCTAACAGGCCAAAGGCAACGCGAAATCAAAAACGCCGATCTATCGCCTAGTCCTTTAACGCATCGTTAGGCCTAATTTACTGCAGCACCCCAATATGGCGTCGTCATTTAGATAAAGCAGAAGCAGCTAAGAGCAGATCACGCTAATGCTGGCTTCATTAAGGTTGATAAGTTTTCAGGCCGTACTGTTAACGCCTCGTTTGTTCAATCCAATCATCCGCGTCCGGGCTAAATGAATATCACGTCGAATCGTAATTCGACGTTAAGTCGGCTCGCTTTTCTGGTTAAGTGCAGCCCATGATGAAGCCTGTAAATATTTATAAGGTACACCCAATAATAAAATGTTATTACCCCATCTTTTACTTTCATAATGGTTACCGAGGCTCGATGGTCCCATAACGAGCCAGGCGCAGGGCTGTCTGGGAACGCAATATGGCCAAAAATCGATGAGAAACGTATGAGGATGCATAATCCGCCAGAGTCAGGCTTTGATTTGCGGAAAAAAATGTCATCATCCGGAGTCGTAATTAAATCACCGAGAAATTATTATACAAGAAATTTGAGAGCACGTTGGGCGCGCAACTCGTCTGTTGAGACCCAACTTTTCTCTCGCAATTCATGTGGAAGTTGAAGCCTAAACGATGCACTTTAAACACTTTGCCTCATTATTCGCGAGGCAAATTACATTACGATTTATGGTAAAATTAGATTAGCAGGGTAAGATCTGAGATAAGGGAAATTCAAATTGAACGAAGATAAAATTGGATTTAGAGGTGCACTAGTAACCGCATTTCTTAACCAGCGGATGTTCTTTACGATGTCTGGGCATTTCGTAGCGAGGCCAAGCGAGGCGTGCAAAATCAGTGACTTTTAAATGACTTTAAAATTGTTCGAATGACTTTCAGTTTGGACTGTTTTACCAAATATTTTAAGAAGTCATTAAATTCAAGAAATTTAATGTAATTTAGACAATGTATGGTGAGCATGATAAGAATATTTCAATTTTTATATGCAAGTCAATAAAAGTATTGGGCATCAAATTCTTCCAGTAAGAACTTTGGGTACTTTCTTAAACTGTTCACGAAGAAGTCTGATACCAAACGTATTTACCTGCTTAAATATTTATTACCAAACTCATAACTATCTATCTAAATTATTTATTTTATAAGAGGGCGTGTTGTCTGTCTTCGAAAGGCGGTCTCATTGGCCAGTTGCTCGGCGAGCGTGTGCGCACCAACAACGATTTACGAAAATTTAAACATTCTAATTGTAGAGAAAAATACTGTGCTATTTGTTGCTATTTTGGGGGCAAGGAGGGTTATGAGTTTCGTTATAGCTTTCTGGTTTCGTAACATTAAGATTCACACAGTAAGAGTTGGGACTTCAAGACAGCACTCACTAGCAAAATTGATCTTATTTATACTTTTAGAACGAGCAGTTCGCCTAAAATATAGATATCAAGATGGTTCTTCAATTTTGTACATGTTAAATTAAGTAATATTTACACATGCATGTGTATAGATATTTATAAATATTTATATTATGTTATATACATGTATATATATTGTAAATATATTTATAACAAATATATAAATAGTTAGGGGTAGGGGCTTGTGCTATTGGTTACTCTTGATTACTGGAGTAGGAGAGTAAAAAATAAAACAATGCATCAACAATTTTTTGAAATTGTTGTTGAAAATATCGCCGAATTAAAACATGTAAGAACGTGTACGCATCTATGCATGTATTTTTTAGCCTCTAAGACTCTCAACTGGACACCATATTATATTGAATGTTGACGGAGAGTTTGCTCTCAAGAGTCAATGGAAGTGCGCTCAACCGGGCAGACCTATTCATGAACCGTGAGAGCCAGTTCTCAAGTGTCATGAATAGGTTTGCCCAGTTGAATGCACTCTGAGAGTGCTCTAACTTTAAAGGAACGACATGATTCAATTAAATATTGATGACTTTGTTTATGGCATGTCAAAGCACCATACACTGCTTGCTAGAAGTTATTACAACAATTTGGAAGTCATTGAAAACATCGTTGCCTTTGCATACATAGCAATGACTAATGGCCGAACTCTCAATCTATTCGTATATCTCAGACAGTAACACGATTTCAACATGTTTCGTACAGTTGAGCGTGCTCTCAGGCAATTCGTCAATAAGAGAACGAAAAGATTGTTCCTTTGTAAATTTCCCTCCCAATACGAGTGTCGCCATCTTTTGAAACATCGAATTCCATGCACAAGGACGGTTTTTACATTTCCATATCTGACTATCAGCAGATGCTCGAAAAAATCAAGTGAACAGTTCTGAGAGTAATATCGTGATATAACTCATATCAGACTCTCGAGAAATAAAAGGGACTATTCTTGATGCAAGCTGTCGCTCTCAGCTCTCAAACTGATACCAAGTGTGTTTATTTGAGACATGAGAGCAAAAGTTCTTCAGAGGCTTTGTGTGAGACATGCTCTATTGAAATTATACTGCGTGTTCCATTTGATGCGCTCAGTATAGAAAGCAGCCGCTCAAGAGTATATTTTTCGCTTTCACCTCTCTAATGAACCCTCAGCATTAGTTACTTGGAGAAAAGTCTGATTGCGAGCATTCCAAAACCTTATCATGGTCATATTTGCATCATTAGAACGCGGTTTTGTCAGCTAGGACGATGATTACGCAACGCCTGATGGAACTTCCCCCATCAGCTCATTGGCCGAAGATAATAGAGATTGACCATTCATTCGTATCAAACGATCTATAAAGCCGCGAATTAAATAGGCGATGGCGTTTAATTTGTTCCCTGCTCTAAATCGGGCATCGTTTTGAACGTTTCAGGGCCACTTCAAAGAGTGAATGCCAAAGTAAATCGTTCCCCAAGGTGCGCTAACTAAGCGCGTTTCATGATAAAGATTCCTTCGCCATCCGCGGTCCAACGAATGAGATAGCAACTTAAAAGTGAATTTCGGTTTAACGGCATTTTTATACCGCCACTGAAAACACGTTTTATCCACAAATGCATTCGCTCAGTAATTCATCTTAAAAGTCGCCATGACGTGATTGCCTAAATTTCCGCTGGATACCTTCTTCGAGTATACAGGATATTATTCTAATTCCAGAACCTAAAGCATACTATAAATGCTTACACTAAAGCCATCAGCTGCCTCATTCCTTCAGGTAGCTAGAATTTCTCAGAATTGAACGGCACTTTAAATAAATTGTCAGAATTAATTAAAATAGATTTGCACCGAGATAAGCCTCTCGCTACATTAGTCCCATACGACCATAATCCATATGACTTTATTTCTTATACATGTATTTAGATACATGGAACGTCACTTTGAATTTGAATTTTTCTAAATAAATGGGACAGTTTGAAATAATAAATGAAATCTCAAATCTTCAGCCAGTTCCATTGAACGCAGAATGGTGCAACTGGTCATTACTTCATTTGAAAAGTCATTGTTACACGTACTGTATTTCATTTTCGATACCTCACTGATGAGCGCGTGAGAGATTCTCAGATCTTTCGATCCAGCTCATCTAATTTTATGAATTCCCTCGTCATTTGCTCCTGAAAAGGTTATCGTTTTAACATATGGTGACATTTCAACCCACAGCCACTGGCAGATGATATTGTTGCTGTCCACATTCCTCGTATTGCATTGCGGGAATGCAATATTATTATAATCTAAACATTACACTGGTATATTATGTCCCCACGGCATACTTTTTCATTTGCATAGTGTGTGTGTGTGTGTGTGTGTGTGCAAAAAAAAAAGTGAAATCCCACCAAGCATTCTTCAAAGTCTGGGCCATGGGAAAATTGCGAGCGTGCAAATGTACCGATAGTGACATCCACGCAGATAATTCATCGATGTGTGAACGTTACTAGGAAACGATAACACCTCAAGAAACAAGGATGCAGATTGGGATTGCGCTCTCCTAGAACAGATTTCGAGGACTTTTACGCCAAAATTCCTTGCGCAAATAAAACGCAAAAGAATCACTAAAAATTAATCGTTTTTTTTTCGACTTTTCCGCCAACGATTGCCATTTGAGGAAGATGGGCTTTGGAAATTAAAGATTCTTCGTAAAATTGCCACAGATGAGAAACGTTGAACGATGATGAAAACGCAAAATACAAGAAAAAGACCTGTTTAAAAATTGTATTTAAAATTTTCGCTTATTGCATCCCTTTATGGCTAAACTCTTCTATGAATGAAATTGTTTTTCGAAAATTACCAAAGAATTGTTTTGAATAGAATTAATGGAAGCAAATATCTAGGCCTATGTTTGGTAATCTAGTTTTTATCAAAAACGTGCGCCTGTCGTGTTCCTGTATCTGTACGTGGCAAACAGGCTGTCTTTTTACAGAAATAACTCACATGTAGTGACCTAGGCTCATTTAAACGCATTTATTACATCACAGTAGTATTACCTCTACCTGACTTCGAAACGATCGAATTAAGAGCATTCACATCAAATAAAAGAAGGCCGCTCATTGAAATAGGGTTTCAGGCGTGTTTCGAATTTCTATTTTACAGCAAAATGGAAACACATTGATATGTAATGTCTTGGTCCCGCAGAAAAGGCCTAGCTTCTTAATGGAAAAGTGCGAATACCTACAGATCTTTTGTAGGACATGGTGGTGACACAATAAGACGGGCTTTGCAGTTTGCAGGTCACTTAAGTGGAAAAAAAATGGTTAGGGTTTCAAGCTTAGGGGTGGCGAATTGGGAGGCAGGGGCCGGGCGGCCCTTACACAAAAATCATGGGCGAAAAAACCGTGATTATATGTAGGGAAAGGATCCGTAGAGAGTAAATTCAGCGCAGCATCTTTATTGATTTTCGGCTCGTCCGTTTCGTCCTCCAGGGAATATTTCAGTTAAATAAATTGTAGATGTTACTGTCACTGGAGACTTCATTCGTAGCATAGCAATCCAAAGGCCAAGAGAGACAATTTTCCAGGCTTATTCTGCATTTAAGCATTGCGATGACTTTTGATTGGCTCAAGTAAATTATGGAAGAAACAAATCGAGCCGAAATTATCTAAGAAGATGCAACGACTGATTTATAAATAATTAATGTCATAAAAAACCGAAAAGTCAGAGATTTTTTTTTTTCCCCAATCGTAATTAGTTTCAGGTTCTTGTTTCTCCTCAACACCACAACATGCATTTACATTATGTATTTTTGCCAGCCCCAAAGCCGGCACGATAAGAAACAACTATGTGGGTGAATTCCTTTTTGAAGAACTTGTTGCGATGTTTTGACATTAATTTTCTCAGTAGATGCTTCTTCAATTTTGTCAACAAGTTTATTGAAGTAAAACCGTAATAGCGTACATCCTCTTTCGTAGTTCTTGTACGTAGAAACCCTGATAAATGTCACTTGATGTATTTAGGTAGTGGTATATTTGGCATTTTAACAATATTATTTGTTATGATGTTATTTTGGGAAATACAACACAATATATTGCAAAATGAAAATAAAATTATGGAAATTTTAACTAAATTGAATTTGTATGCAAATGCTCGTTGAGAGTATATGAATAAATCGTAAACTATCAATAATCTTACGCATTAAATTGGAACTAGTAGTTCCAAGCAAGATTTTGTCTTGTCAATTTAGGAATGATACTAGAAAATGCTTCAAATGTGATCATTTCCATTCAATCCGAATGCAAATGCAGTGAATTACACATGTTTTTAATGTTAAAAATTCTCCTTAAATCAAATATACATAAACATATATCAGCAACACTAGAATTCAGTTATAGCTTTGGCACGTACAATTATTTTTAACTTCAGTAAATGCAATCCTACAAATTAGTCGATAATTGTTCAGTAATAATTATGCATATGCATAATGCATAGGCACATGTTTAGCATTAAGAAGAAAAGAATTCACAAATTTTGAACAGGTAGATTAACTTGCATCATTCCTGTTCGTATTATGAGCACTTTGCTTTGAGATTATAGTAGCTTTAAAAACTGTAGCCATCTTTCTATCAAGTATCAGTCTGTCAATGTCGTTTATTTTGCAATAAATCGTTCGATACAATTACAATTATTAAATTACTTTTTAATTACTGAATAGAAACTGAATTCGATTGGCACTAAAGCTTGCTATTGAATAATTCATGATTAAAGTCAATCCAAAAGGCATCTGTTTGCCTACGATTGCCTCGTTTAAATATATAGGAACAATAAAGATATGGCAGAAGGTCTGCTTTCCTTCGATTGCAGAAAAGGCGTTGCTTTCTGCCAACGCTAACAAGGAATTGCTGGAGCGTGACAAAATATTTTTAATTGCCACGAAGTAAATGCAGGTTATAAACGGGCAGAGAGCAGATTAATCAGAGCCAAACGAAGCCCGAAATGAGGCTTGGCCAGCTAGACGATTTCTTTTATGTCGGCCTGTTCAGTGTTGAATGTCCTGAGATTTCTCGATAATCATCCCTCGGTGGAACATCCGTTCCCACCCAATTTTCTCATTCTGGTTTAATTAGGTCGTTTTGATTAATTTCCCAACGCCAACCTCCATGACCAACTACAGGCCCTAATCTCTCCCTTCAACCAATTCGTGATACAAACCACAGCATCTGCGGTAACAAGCTCACAATTTATCAATCAGTGCAGCCTTCTGCTACCTTCTTGTTTTTGAATTGGGCAACAAATTACCTGGGATGGGTGCCAACGGCATTAATTGATGAAGTTTGCGGGGGGGAGGGGGGGGGGGCAAATGGCCAGGAGGCGTGCTCAGCATGTATGGGCCGATGATTTGTGAACTCTAGAACTGAAAATCCTTAGGAAAGCTATACACACTGTAGCTACTTTATATACGTAGAGGAGCAGATAAACTGTAAACATGTTTACGTTTCATAAACCAAACAATCACTAAGTGTAGGCGGATGCAAACTCTGTGTAAATTTGTAAGTACTGGGAATATGCACATGATGCTGACTAGCTCAAATCAATTAGCAGAATTATGATTTAGGCAATTACGACCAAGTTCCTAATGGAAAATTTGGACATACACTGTATGAGCTATTTCCCAACTAGTCCGTTTGTAGGGTCCATTGTGACCTAATCATGCAGATATTGCTCAAAAGATGAATGGAAATGTATTGCAAATATATGGATGTATACTACACAGTATATCGTTGCGCAAGATGTTGCTCTAGATTGCCACATGTTTGATTTGTTATAATGTGACAAGTTTTTCATTGATTGGATAATAACCATAAATGCGCGTAAGTGGGTTTACTCGCTCGTATATGCACGAACAAATATTGACCCAAGTTCCAATGATGTTGCCAGAAGTATTGTTGGTTACCCACCTTTTTAATATACACGTATATATATAGTAGTGGAATTCTTTCCTATGCATAGAGCTAATCGCGTTGGGGCAGGCTTCCATTCACAAAGCTCAATAACCCTATTATTTTTCGAGACTTAAGCCGACCTTAACCATCTTTCCTTTGATTCATGTTACCCAGCAGCAGTTGGCATACTTTGTCCATAGTATGCAGCATTATTTTCCCTCGTAAGCAGTGCACCAACAGGACCAGTATGCCTAATTGAATTCATATATTACTGTTTCATTGCAATTAAAAACTTGATTAGCTAATTAGACTGCAAAAATATGTGGGTAACTTGCACGTTACATCAGAAGGGGCACTACGATGTGATGAAAATACAAACAACTCGAAATAACGTCTAAGGAATCGCCACTGAATCCTTAAAATCACATTTGAGCGCAATTGCTTTTGTTTATTTGACAATACAGCTTTAAAGCTAAAGTTGGACCTTGCCAATAACGCTCGAATCTGTAAAACCCTTCATAATGTTCATATCACCTAAATTTACAGTCGATGCCATTATTGCCCATAACCATGCAGTCCTGGGTGTCGTTAGATAATCTCTAATGGAAATTTAACTCCCCCTTATTATGTATTAAATTAATAACATTGCTTTGAAAGCATTAAATATAAACTAGGTTCTTATCTAATTCTCTCGGCGACGCCTCACTGGCTATACTAAACTTGAAGACATTGCCTTGGTTGGTGGTTTTAGTGCTGAATTTGGAATGAACCGTCTATCTCTGAGACGTATCCGTTATGGAATCCATTTTTAAACACAATGGGTCAGTACCAAAAACTGGCTCAGTAATCCTTCAAAAGCTTTTAAATTGAAGCTAACAGTAATTCCTACGTCCACATACGTTGAAAAGAATGCATGCCAGATGGCTCTGATGATATTAATAACTAACAATGAAGCCCAAGCCCTCATCCAGAAAATTCATAATTTTATAGTGCTGTGTCAACGCATTTAAGTACAGTTGGAACGCTTAGGATGAAAATTGTACCTTAAAATACACAATTTTTAATATAAAAATGCGCTCAAATCTCGTTTGTGCAGCGTATACAGAAAAAAATCATAGAATGTTCTAGATTTTGAGCTATTAGCATAAGACCCAACACCCCACTTGTTGGGCTACTCGATAAATAAGCACAATTAAGCTATTAAATGTGACAAGCATCTAATTCTTAAAATGCCTAAAATATTTTATGAGACGATAAAAATATGAAAACGGATTGTTTCGCTCATTCTAAGCAACTAGAATGTTAAAAAAAATGCGATAATGACATTTGGAAATCATGCATTTTTGAAGCGCTCCTGTATATATTTTACTATATTAGTTGCTAAATGCTGTGAGCCTAAACCAAATGTCACCAAACAGAACGTCTATGTACTCCAAACATAGCCTTATATTATTCAAGAGATTACATTTGTTTAAATGCAATATTTGACGCACTATATGATAAGTGGATAAAAACGATGATTGCATGTACATTTAGGCTATATTGCATATATTCATGCATACTCTCTGAACTAGGGTTTTAAGAATGAATATTTGTCTTTAGATCATCAATGGAAATTTATACCAAAGGCATCACATCAATAGCATATTTTTTCTTTGCAGCGAGGATAATAAAATGTTTGAAAGATAATTTATGTTAAACATCTCGAAGGGATTAAAATACTTAAAAGATTAATTTCCACGAGTCATACGGTTATTTGCGTACTTTCGAAGGAATTAAGAGATTAGCGTGACTTAGCAGTCGATTTGTTGCACAAACACTTGAAGCTATAGTGTTTCGAAGTGGAAATCTAAGAACCTGACAATTTCAGCAAAAGATGCAATAACGACGTTTAGATAATTTTCTTTCAATTTCTTGCAAGAAAAACATTAAACTTAAACAAATTCCCGTTAATGAAAAGATTAACGGGAATTTTGTTTGACATCCGGGTTATTTTGTTTGACAAGAAAGAGACCTTAACAATCCAAAATGGAACATGATCGACATCTTAAATCCGAAAATGCATTATTAACGGTTTGCTTGCAATGCTTTGGTTTCATTTAGATGATAACTATAATGCGTATCTTTAATGTCAATAAAGTGGACTAATTAGACATCCGGGTTTTATTGTGAAATCATTCCCGATTTTTATTATCATAGATCATTAGTTTAGTAGCGGCATATGCTTGAGTCCATGCCCACACGCCATTATGCAACGCATACACCATTCTTCGTTAATATCAGTGGGCACTTCTGTATACGAGTACCCAAGTAACCCAATACCTTCTGATATGGTCCCGTAAGCAAGCCACTTTCCATTTCATAGTTCTTTGAGGAAATCTCTTTTGGTGCCCTCTAGCATGACCGTGGAAGTGGGACCATAAAAAGATTCGCCAAGTAATAAAGCCACGCCGTTACAAAGTGCTTTGCTGTTACGGTTATCAATAGACAACGCTGATTCTACATCATATGAAGCGCCAAATTAAGAAAAAAAATTCTGGGCTGATGAGCCATCTACTGTCATGGTCTAATGCTGCTTAACTTGATATTGCTTGTCGATATCTGCACAGTTGTTGAATGCTAATCTAACGAAAACAGCACTATATTCACACACCGATTCTCATAATCGCAAGTAGCTCTTCTGACTGACAAAACATAACTTCGGATGGGCATTCAATAAAAACTATTCGCACATTATGGGATTTTCAAATTTAAAAATAAAGAAAATTGTTTATTCTGTAGGCGATATTTATAAAAATTAATAATCATAAATTGTGTTTTTGTCACATTTTCAATGCATTTTTTTCTTAAAAAGTACAACTAATAAAGGAAAACCGTAGACGAAATCTGAAGAAAGATTTAGTGATATATTTTTGCCAACATTTTAAGAAATTTTCAAGAAAATGCACACACGTTTAACTAAAAACAAATGATGGATTTTTGCCAGATTTATAACAATATAAATATAAAAATATTGTCATCTGATAGGAGGAACGCCGAGGGCGAATGTTTTAGAAAGATTACATAAAACATTAAATATTTTTAATCAATTTCTATTAACAAAATATATTATATTAGAAATATTATTAAAAGAAACGCCACAAACGCATTTTAAAAAAACTATACACTCCACTTCATATGATCATAACAGCTCCATATTGTCAGTTGTTTCTTAATTAGTTAAGTAACAAGGAGGTTAGGGGGTTAAACCACATTCACTAATGACGAATCGAATTATAATTGAAGAAGGTATTGTTTTGTGAAATGTTTTATACTGTCCCAATTTTGAAAATATCGAGAAAATAATTTTTCTTAAATGTGTTTTAAACCCATTACAAAGATATATTTAAAGGTACTATTCTGTCCCTAAATTGCACCATAAATTATACTTATTTTGCATCATATAACGTGACACCACAAACATACTGTATTTGAATGAATAAAAATACTGCTTCGTCGCATTTTATTTTTAAATTGCTGACGCTGCCTTTAAATTATCGTTTCAAAGATTTCGATAACGAGAATGGGCATTTGCGCTCGAAGCACCGGTGCACCCATGGTTTAGGGCCCACCTGAAGCAGAACGGTGCAAATGCAAATGAGCCGGTTTGGTACGTGACTTCCCTCGAGTGTACAGCGCCGTTGTGAACACTTCCAAACGTGTCATTGTCTAAAATGCAAATATTGCTGCTTGTAACGCATGGAAAGTGACTTATTTGTTTTAGGCGAGATAGAAATGTGCAGGAAGATGCGTCTTGACGCCGCAACTGGGAGAGAAAGTTGTACGCCTGCCATGGCGTATATCGTTGTTCCCCAGTGAACACTGCTCAATGAGCTGTACAAGTTGACTTCTTTGCCTGAACAATAGGCCAGGTATTGGCGGAGACATATCCTGCGACGGGCTGATCTATTCGACCGTAAAATTGATGGAATTTACTCCCCAGATATGTGTTCTGGGAATATCGCTCGGCCTGATAACTATCGATTTTTCTCCTCACAAATTGCTTCGATGATTTCTGGGTCATTCCTCTGCCATTAATAGGCATTTCGGAACGGGCATTTTCAACTCAATCGGATCTTTTGTTGTTCAAAATGGGCCTAAAACTACGTTTTTAGAGACCGAATTCATGGCAGTTGCGGACGTTTTTTGTGTTTTAAATCAAAATGCTGCATTGATAAAGTTAGAGTGGGTTGATATACTGATGTCCCCATTTTCTCTTTTTTTGCGAAGCAAAAGGCAATTTATAAACGTGTTGTTTTTTTTGCGAATATATCCAAGAAAAAGGATGAAGGCTAATTTGCATCATTCCTTCTGATGTAAAACGCTGATGCTAATTATTATTTTTAGAATAAAAATACAAATATAATAATAGAAGAAGAATACCATATAGGTTGACAAGAGTATTGAAAACGAAGAATAGGCTATGCAGTTAGGAATGTTATCTCAAAGAATATACCTTTAAGGTTAAAATCGATGAGAACTTTTAAAAGGTCACATTTGAAGACTAAACAATCGCTTACAATTACATGCAGATGCCTTTATTGGCATTTCTTATAAATTAATTAAAATTTTTTAGTATCGAGAAAATAATCCGTACAGGACACGGCCAAATTTGATCAACCGACCATATGATGACAATAATCAAATTTGTAAGTACATATTTTCACAAAATAATGCTTATTCCTGATGTGAATTATGTTTTCTATAGGTAATTTGGGATAACACATAGTTAAGGATAAAGGCTCGCTTTTGTCTATAGAAAGTGCATCGTATTTTTAGACGAGGTTTAATTAGAAGAGATTACCACGAAATAAAACAGCACTTAAAACGACAGATCGAATTTTTCAAGTGATTTGCTCGGACTTAATAGCGCTTTCGCTTTGCATCTATTTTCATTACAAAGAGCAGCAGCGAACACTATGTGATATTGAGCAACGGGCTTAGGCTAGCTCATTGAGATGATAATACAAAGCAGTGATAAAAAAACTAAAAGTGAAATTACATTTTTGTCGAGTCACGAATCAGACCAACGCGCGTTTCTATAGAAGTAGTAGCTATAAATAAAAATATGATGAGTGTCTGGAAAAAAATCTCATCGAAGCGATGTTTTTGGAAACCTACATTCACGTTTTCGTCTTACTTTTCCCCAAATGAAAGCAACTAAAATAAAATTGAACGTATATGGACAGTCACGTATGAAACTCGATGTTGGAAAGTGGATATTGATTTTCTATGCAAGTTTCGAGGCGGTTCAAAGCACCGCTGAGTTTCCCTCACGATTTTCACTCAGTTTTTATTTGTTGACAAAGAGGATGAAAATGTGAGACGGGAAGATATAAGTCACGAGGTTGATGAAATTTCATTGTGCCACATTTGCACCAAATAAAAATTAAACCAATTGTATTGAATTCAGCAAGAATTCGTCTGATGGCTTCTCGTCAGCCATATGCAAATGTCGATAAGGTAAATACTGTTGTTGAATATAAAAGCAAATATTTTGGTATTAAGCCCGACGTGTGCATATGCACAGAGCTTCAATAGACATGCAACAGTTAAAAGCTTAATACATTTAGAGTTTTTCTAATTGTGAGTACACTGTACAGTCACTAACATCGAATGTTGTCCTAATTGATTTCAGTCCACTAAATGGCATTTGGCCCACAGAAGATAGCTATTTACCAGGCTTTTACCACCTCGTTTAATCGGTCACCAACATGATTGCTAAATTGAATTTCTAAAAGCCTAAACCTACCCTATAGAAGTGCATTGCAACGACTAAAATCCGACAGTTTGACTAAGCACTCTTAAGTACTTGCAATGACAAGTTCAATCCCCATGATTGTTGCGTTTAAAGATTAAGTCCATCAATTTTCTAAAACAGTTTCAGGATTTTGAATTGTCAACAGATATTTGAGAACAGAACCAACTGACGTGGCCCAAATAATACACTTGATTTATACACATATCTTCTTTTAAGGCTTTCCGAGAAAGAATAAAAACTGAAGGTACTGTATTAGACGAAATCTGAAATCAAAATATGACCCCTTTCTTTTATTGACGTTAACGCACAAGCACTTTAGCGTCGCTGCACATAACATATATATTTTACTTAACTTCAGGCACTAAGTCAATGTATGGTTATTACCTCGTAAGACCTGCGAAATAAGACCACCCCAATAAATGCGTTCACCAACAGATGGCGACTGTATGCTTAATGCTTTCCTTCAAGAAATTCAATGGCGGGAACTTCGTTCATGCTTGATCGATACCCATGTTTATTCGTCAGATAAACTGAACTTTGAGTAGAGACAACTCATTTTATTACTTCCATATCTGTGGCTCTACAAAGAAACTAATTCCTTCGGAGAATTGATGCTACATCTCGCCGTATACGGCGTAGATACATTTCCATTCGCTGTTTATAGGAATAAACGCTGGCTTTTTGCCCTTGATTTTGAATTTTATATCTATCGATAACAACCAGACCTGCGCAGTTCTGCAGACTCTTGACAAGTACCTTACTTTTTTCTTTGCTGAATTCAAGCCTGCAATCAGGTTTTGTTTGTGGTCAGGTCTCACATCACGTGGTTTGCCTTCCCCTGATCAAATTAGATCACTTATTTACGGGGTGTGCTTCCCAGTTCCAACAGCTCAAATATATTTCCTTGCTTCAGCCATGGTAGTGAGTTTCGCTGAAGGTTAAATTGCTAACGATCCCCAAAACGATCCCAATAACACCGAGTTTAGGCTTCCCTTAATCACCAATGAAAGAGCTAACGATAACGGATCATCGAAACATTCTCAATTATCAACATGAATAGTTAATTAACATTAACACGCCATTAAAGGCTGTTTACAATTTAAAATTAAATGGTTGCCCATAAACATTAATTTTTCCGATATCCAAAAAAATCTAATTTCTTATATACGGGTATACAGTACAGTATTTCAAGATTAATTGTAAGCAATTAAATTATTTAAGTAATTAAAGAACAAGCGTTTCCTTTTTATACATTGGTTACATCGTAACATTCACTGGATGGATTTGCGAATGTGTTATTTTACATTTGTACATTATTTAATACTGATTCAGTGATATAAAATCATTGACAGTATTTTGTGTAGTGTCACAGCTGCTGTCAGACAGTAAATACTATTATAATCAGAGTGAACCAATATCATCAAGTAACATGTACATATACGATACCAACATTTTCGTATACAAGAATGAAGCTTTTTTTCAAGGACTAGAATTGACGAAATGAAGATGAAAACATACTGTCAAAGTCAAACGCACAGTCATCATTGATGATTGTGCGTTTCAAAACTTTTTTCCCCGAAAACGTAGTCATGCAGTGTCCAGCTTTATATTAATAGAATCCTACAAGCGTATCAACTTCCTTTATACCAGATGTCAGATCAGCAAGAAAAACAAAACGAGTAGACATGCTTCATGTCATGTTGCATTGTCAGATGGAGCGTCTACTATGCGGTCTGGTCATGTCGATGCGATCATATAAGCGAAGCATTAATTGAGGTTTATTTGTCCTTTGTATTGCGAGCAGTAGCATTACATTAGCCTTCCACAATGAAAATGTCCGTCATTGTTCGCAGCTTAGGCGCGGACAACAGATTTACCACTGATGACTTTCTACTTCTTTGGCCAATCAATAATATTGGAAATATTGTGTCTATCAGATTATATTATTGCGGATATTGCAGATGTCACGTTTTTATATTAGCAATGTACGTGTATAATAATTTATTAACATAGCTGGACCCGGGGACTAATTCTGTTGCATTGCCAAATAACTCCAACATGACATGAAAATCAATCAATTGCATATTAATAAATTCCTGGGGCCTTTGCATATTTAGATTTGCAAAATGTTAGATCAATCATCTCTGGTGATATTCCAAGTTTGCCAATATATAAGTTTTATATAAAATGTAATTTATTATTGACACATTTTACATCTTCTTACACGGTCGTTGATTTCTAGTGATATCGCCATATACGAGCGTATATAAATGCACATATTATTAGTTGAGTATATACTGTTTTAAAATACAATGGAACTAATGTATTTTAATATGAATTATCAGCCTAGGGCAAAACGTGTCACAATGTAAGGGGTTGCAAACAAGGTTTAATGCAAAAAAAAGAACAAATAATTCTACTGGAAATAAAAGCACTTCACAAAATCAGGAATTTTGTTTTACAAAACGTTATAATGTAAGTACAGTCAGTATCGGTTATATGGTCAGCTCAGCGGTCCAGAAAAATCTGACCATATAAGCAGGGTGACCATATATGCGGAACAATACAATGCTATTGAATTGTGGTTGGATTATAGTCACCTATGAGAATATAGCACT
>JAQIXS010000583.1:0-42998 GCA_034700785.1 Rossiulus vilnensis | reverse complement strand
CCCTTTACTTTTTTTCTCACCCTACATTTGATGCCAGATTGTTTAAAATCCTACTATGCGAATGCATTGGTCGAGCATTGCCCTAGTATTAATTAGGCTCAAGTAAATAGATGGAAGCACCCACACTTGTAACTTTTTATTCAAATGTTCTTCAGTGTAATATGATATTTAATTTATTCTATTGTACTGTAAACGGACTTCTATTTCTGAGTGTCATTTGATGTGATATTATTATCACATCAAATGACACTCAGAAATAGAAGTCCAGTGACGTGCGTATTGACGTCATGTAAAACATTTGAACTAGAATACAAGAAAGTTCTACAGTTGTCGCACTGGATTCATTAGTTTGTTGGCTTGTTTATTGATGATTACTAACGACCCTTAGGGAAACAACGTATATGAAGAAGAAACGGACAGACAATGACCATAGGTCATTATAAAGAAGCCCTCCCATGATTATGTGTTGAAGCACATTTGGAAAACAAAAGCTCTTTTAGGATGATGGACTAATATTGGACTTGTCTGGCGTTTGTGGGCGTTAACCTTTCCTATCCCTGGACGTTATGGCCGCTGAACCTTACGCAGATTCCACATTCATTCCGTAGATCTTTATAGAGACATGACCCAGAATGCCGGTTGTGAGCCCCGTCTCAAAAAGCGATGAACAATGTGCCACCCAGCTCGGTGTATTATTTATGTGGTTTCTCAATTTAGGAAGCTGCCACAAGGGTAGAAGTGACCAAGCAAAGGATTACTTTTTGTTAAGGACATCAAGGGATTAATCGATCATCATCCAAGGCATTAGCAGCCAGGAAACAAGCGTGGGATGGTTACATTGTAATGCTATATTAAATCGGCGTTTTAATGTGACATTAGCGGAAATGCGTTTCCTATTTACACGTCCACCATGCTGTCAACTGTTAGCATGTTACAATTACGACCCATAAAGTTTTACATAGTCAAAATTGGATTTAGCTAATAATCTATGAGTGAACCGAGAACTGTACTGAGTATGCCACTGCATACAGCAAAATGCAGACTTTCAGAAAAAAACAATATACTGTATACTCAATAACACATTTGAGGGATAATTTCACAAAAAACAGCACAATATTAAAGGTAATAAGATTTCAATACTAGTGTATTGGACGTATTCTTAAGACCGACCCAAAAGAATGTCGACCATTAAAAAAATTACCCATTTGTGTTTCAAATACTTATTATCATTGCTAAATTATTTTACCGGGTAGAATTTGTGGTTCACTAGTGTTTTTATATAATTTTTCAAACGTAAATTTGATAAAACCAAACTTACCTATTATAATAATCATTTGACGCAAAAATGTGCCTTAATGTATCAAACTTAAGAAGACGTTTCTTTTCCACAATTAGATAAAGTTGGGACCTAAACAAGATTATTATTCGTAAAACGATTTGATGAATTCTGTCCACCCAATTTTTCCAGTAAAAACACGATGATAACTTAATTACAAACCTATCGGAAAAAGGAATGCCGGAAGGGAGAAATGGCCGGCAGAAGTTTTTATTTAGAAAGCTTCTCATTGGCGAATGCATATTCTGCATCAAAAAGACCAAGGCGAAATAAGCGCTTATGTTTACTGCCATTACTGAATCAGCAAAACCAACATGGCAGACGTGAGCTGACTGATAATAGGAGTGATTTTTATGGGGCTTTCTGCTTTAAATGTAGGGATCTTACTGAAGCCATCTAATTCCTTATCTAAGGACGCGGTATACATATGCATTGCTGATGAATAGCTTAATTAGTCGAAGACTGCGCATTGCACTCCGGCAAAGATATAAACACGTATCAGCCCTCAATACGTGGTCACGTGTTGCAATTTGAGTGCCACAATGCGGATTCCAAGGGTAACATTGCGAGCCCCTGCAGCATTTCCTCGTAGCTGCTACGCAGCATTGCTAAGTTGAGATTAAAACTGGGGTGCAAGCAATGCCTGGAAGCAATGGGACAGCAATCGAGCCCAACAAAATCGATTTTTCGTGTGTGGTAATAGACTTAACCTACATCAACCTCCTCAATTGTGCAACCCCCACCAGATTTCTTTTACCCGTGCACTTATACCCTTTCTCCCCTTTTATCCTTTGATTTTCTCTCCACATTCTTGAACTTTCATTTCTGCATAATTCCCCGCACCAGTTCCCAAAGCCTCTCAATTCCCCAATTCAAGCGCTCCATCTGAATGCTAATAGCACCTTGGGATTCAGCCTGGTTACACTTAAGAAGAGTGAGATAGAAAAGATTGGGTTAGAATCAATCCTCTCGCAAATAAGGTTTCACTAGGCGACGGACGAGTCGATAAATAACGAAAAAAAGTTTTCAAAAAAAGACCGCAAATAACACTGAAATTGAAAAATTCAATTGTTTCAAGGTACTCCTTGATAAGAGGAGTTTAAAATGTGAGTTTTTGCAGTTTAAAACGACAATAGGAAAGCTATAGGGAAGCTATACAGTATATATATATATATATTTCTTTTATTCTGAAATAACTTATGGAATATGGCTCATAGTTTACGCGTGTATAGACAATTTTGTGAACGCATGCACATTATCTCCAGAGCAGTACAAAAAATGAGATATGACGAGCGAACAAGCCCCGTGTTGAGAGCAATTAAGCAGAAAGTTGCGCTCTCATTATTGGCCCTAATGATGCTATTATTACTGTGTTTTGCCACGCGAATAAAGTAACGAAAACACTAATCTTTAGTCTACATCCTAACAAACAAGAAAACGGTATATGGCTTTGACAGGATACATCAAACTCACGGCAACATGGTGTTTTTTTCTTCTTCAAAACCTGCAGCTAGGCAAATTCAATAACATGTTGGCGTTCATGGAGCTCAAATTTTTCTGATGGAAATAATTTACAATTGTTTGGGACAGTCCATAAAACTCGAATTTTGAATAACTTCCTTTGTTTGTTATATCGTTCCAAATAAACACCCTCCACTAGCAAGTCCCGTCCTAGATTGCACCAATGGTCTACCGCTTGTTAATTTATGTGTAAACAAACAATAATATCGGTAAATTTAGTAATGGGATAAGACTGGACCATAAAGATCCCCAGCGTGCAGAAAACAACACATTTTTGCTTCAAATACTAATTCTCTAATACTAAGAGTCTAGGTTATTTTTTTATAATTTGAAAACGACCCATTTATTTAAAAAAATATTAAATAAAACTTCAAAAAAATAACCTGGGGTTACCAATAAGCACAAGTTATCCTAAGGGTTAATAGGTTTAAGGGTTAATTATATAGCATTAAATTACTAACCTTAGATTAACTCTGCCTATTAGCCGGATTAACATTAACTCATGGTTGACTGCTAACCTGTTGTGATATAATGCTTTTCCTTAATTAACACGTTCACCTTGGGACTTAACGTTTCTTGGTGCAACTGGCCCTTAATGAAAAACTGTTTTTAAAGTATATTTATTTTTATATGTAAACCGGACATTTAAATCATAAAAATAACCGAGACCCTAGTAGGCGACCAGTTTTACACCAAGGAAAATAAATGTGTCAGCTGCAATAAGTATTTCAGGAAACACTTGTAATTATTTGCATGGTGGGCACTTTTTTGGGTTAGGCTTAATGCATAATTTAGAGGCAAGAATATGACACCACATGCTATTTCACTGCTTCAATTTCGCTGTATTCTACCTACACACAACGTAGTCAATGCAGTTTGACGTCACAGGAGGCGTGGTGTGATTGTTGGAGCAGGGACTCCCCATAAAATAACCGGTGCCATAGATACGAATCGCGTTATCGATCGATTAAGCGAAATATGCGGCAACCCGCTGACGATAATTAGACAATAACTAAAGGGTAACGAGCTTGTCTCCCTTTGCATCGTCAAATATCGTTTCATTTCACTGTTCGCCATGACGCAAGCAATTGCGTTCATAACAGTCACACTCTTGTCCTGAGGGTGATCCAGCAAAAGCACGTTTATCCTTTGGACTGTTAGGGGGATATTTAGCATTTTTACTGCGTTTTTATCTACCTGCATATGACAGCTTTATCGTGTGCAGAAAATCCGCTCTTACACCATGAACGTCCCAGTGGGCATTGAAACAAAGGAAAGGTGATTTTATGGCAGCGTTAGTTCACCTGGTTTTTCCTTAAGTTAAAGTTAAAGGAGAAGAGAAGTTGACGATAAGCACAATTAAGCTTTAGCAGTTGGAGAAAATACTCCGAATGACACGATTACAGAGAGAACAAGGCAGATAAGCTGTTATGACACGTTAATGTCTTTGGTGCTTCCGATGCCACAACTGCACATTAGGGATGCACCTTTCATGACAGCGCATGCGCTTAACACGTAATTGTGAATAGCGGTAAAGCTATTCAAATACATCAGATTTTGCAAGCTTTAAGCAGATATTTTGCTGTTCACTCAATACGGTTTATTTTCATAATGAGGCTCATATTACACATGCATTATTTAAAATATGTTGTACTGCATTTAACAACTTTTATAGCCGTGTGAAAATTTATTTTGGTTTATATCGCTTAATAATTTTGGCAGCAGATATCCACTCCGTAATGTTGTAAATTAATTTTAAAACCACAGTCTGTGCAACAAAATATATCTGAAATGTTATGATTGCGATATTTTATGCATGAAATCATTGATAGAACTTTCTAAATACGCTTTGCCTTTCAAAAGCGCTTCTGCATGATTAGACAGCCGTTTAGAAGTTTCAAAACGTATTCAAGAAAAGCAACCTTTCATCAAAGTCCAGTAAAATAACTGAGAAATGGTTAAGATAAATGTAATTTTTGTATGCAATTAAAAATATAAATGTATTAAAATAACTTTAGATATACAAGTAGAATATTAATTGTCAAATGTTTGTTTTGCTTTTATTCTGTTTAAACATTTCTTAATAGTATGAGATTTTGTTTTGCCTGCCACTACACTGCAAATTCATTCTTTATCTTCCCTCAAGATGTCCACGAAATACGATGAACTGAAGCAAAGTTTACATTGACAAATTTCGTACAGACCTATGGAAAGATTTATTTTTTTAGAAATCTTGAATGAAACGAAATGCAAAGCGACACACAGACTTATTTTATGATAAATTATTAAAGATGCATTCGTTTGTTTCATTTCATGTACAGTTTTTACTTGCAGTGTAGTCGTTGGCATGCACTTTCAAAGGATAGCTAATAAAAATTCAATTTAGCGATGATGCAAGTGACCAACAAGAAGATAAATCACCTGATGAATTGCTTACACGTTTCTCGGCCTGAACCACTTGTCCTTTCCTTGCTGGCAGTAGGGTGCTCAATTGTATTATGTTGTCAAATCTACGTTGTCGAAAACGGTACGTTTCACTCTGCTTTCCTCTCAAGAAAAAAATAATTTTCCCCCATAAAATTTCACCTTCAGTAACTCCAGCAACGACCTGGAGGACAACATCCGCACAATGCCCAAGTAAACCACCACGAAATGGATGCAGGCGTCCTGGGCTTCTTCATTTCCCATCGTGTCTGTCGCAAAAATGGCATTTGGACAAAAGCTGCGAGAGAGAAGAAAACTCGGCGAGTTGGACCAATTCAAACAATCTTAATGCGATTTCAGGGTATACGAGATTTGCTCGAGAACACGCAATGTTGGGGAGGACATTCAGGACAAGTGGTCAAATGGCTGTCTGGTGCACAGATCTCAGCCGACCCATTCGTGACATAGTGTGACAGCTCGCAATCAGCGTTTCTTTGGTCAGGTCACTAAACGGCTAAATAATCTGTAAATGACACTAAATAAATTCGGAACAGCAGGATCAATATTTGCATGATCACCATCGAGAAGCTCTAGAATTCGCCAGATCCCTCCAATTCGACCAGCAGGTCCAGTTGACCGTGTAATCCAACCCGACGCATTGTAACCACAATCCGTAGGCCTAATGGAATACTGCAGACCATCGAGAGAGGAAGTACTTGGGAAGAGTTTGCTGTTTGTCCGAACCCAAAACACGTCCAGACTATGTAAATTACCTTTCGAAAAACGAATATGCCAACATCAAGAATTGCATGGAGTAGCATGGATGGCTTTCTTATCATGAGACACGTTAGTAGGAATGCGCCAAATAATGTTATCTAAAATAATTTGTTATCGAGTATTAATGATCCATTATTAGTGAAAAAATCTGAAGTCCTAGAACTTACGACGTTTTTTGATTCATATGTGGCAATGTGACGTAATCGTTTACAGTTTTACTAAATATGACAGCAGAGAATATTAACAGTAAAATGGACGTATAATTTATAGATAACTGCATAACCGACCTAGAATCATGTTTTTTTAAAAAATAATTCAACGTTCTGCAAACGTTTCTTGAATTTATCTTCACCTCTTTCCAAAAAAAAACTGCATGCAATAAAACAATTATTGCTAATTGCAAACGTCTTTAAATGCTATTTCGTCCTAAACAAATTATTTGTTTGCAAGTGATTATCGCTGCGACTTAAATTATTGTTTGTAGAAATATGTTTGAAATGCGAATGCTCATGCTTACGCGTGCTTATGTAAAATATTTTACATCATATGCCAAATTTATAACGGTTTACATTTCATGTTCAATTTACAGTAAATATCATCGCTAATATGCGCAAATACATGCATTGCGGTATTAAAACAAACGCGTTTAGCATAATATCACCATAAAATAAACTTGGGTTTACTAAAAAGAAAAATATTTTATCCATTAACTTAATTTCTAACTTCATTTTAATTCTAAATATGGTTCTTAACTACGATCGCAGAACCAAGTACAATTCAAAGCGAGTCTGTGCAGAACCGCAGATTGCTAAAAATCTGTACAAATATAACATTAATTATCATTCCCTTCAAAGCAATTATCACAACCGAGAATTAGCATAGCTTGCAGCAACAGGGAGAGCGATTGAGCAGCCATGATTAAGAAAAGTAAATTTCCACCTCATTATAAATGCAGCACCTTCAGGATTTCTAATTACGTTGGAGTTACTAAGCAAAAACGTCACGCATTATCAATCGACTTCAACATTGTAGTGCCGATAAGAAATAATGGCTTGGAAATCTTCGGTGCAAAAATTAATCAAGCTTTCATCAAAATCGACGAATGAAAACCAGTGCTGAAATAAAAAAAGCATTGAAAAGTCCCTGAAATCCTGGCAGCGACGCACTTAAAAGGGACAATGAACATTGTTAATTGGATCGGTTGTTAAGTGCTTTAACTGCTAATACCATCTAAAGGTGCACGAGGGAAAATAGGCCTGTATTAAGTAAATGGATTTGGTCCTTTTAGAAATCCAATTGAAAAATCAAAAATACGAGTGCTTAGCCATAGCGAAGGCAACCGAGCGATGAGTTGTGCTGCATCATGGGTAAGGAAACCGATTTTATGTACGGAAAATAATGATTATTCATACTGAGAGTTTTCAATACCTTTGAATTAGAAAATAGGATGCATGCCGACATACATGTACAATCCAACTCTCTTTACAGTCCAATTCTCAAAGGTAACCGAATATAGATAATTGGTGTTCGTAAATTTCTCAGATAACTGGATTAAATAAATAAAGCGAGACTTGTTTTGAAATTGTTCTCCTGTATGGTAGTTGGTAGCTAAATATACGAGTAACATAATTGAGGAGAACCAAAATGTTTTTTAAAATACTATTTGCATAAGCATATAATACATGTATATTAATAACGCATGATTAATGCATAGTTCTCAAGATATTTTAACATAACAAATGCATTTGAAACTGGAGCTACTTCTCCTACAGGGTATTTAAAAGACTGCATAAATCCATTTAATGCAATATGCATTATGGATTAATGACTAACTTGTTTTTGGAACATCTATTAATATACTGTAAATCTTCATTATGCAAGTAAAAGCTTTATCTGATTATATGTATAGATTTTGTTTTAAAGACATTTGGCCGTAGCTGTGAATTCATATGAAATTCATTACAACCAAAACATAGGCTTAAATGCAATGGTGAGAGATTTGAAAACACACCTTTGTGACGTCTTTTTGGAAGTCTACAACTTTAGGATAAATTGATTTTATCTATTTTTTATTACACAGCTTACAGTATTTCAAGTCCATTATACAAAATAACATCAGCTATGAGAGCCTGTCTACGTCACATACGGCATATTTTTTGAACAAGTTTAAAGAACGCTTTGGGTATTTTTTGCAGCATGTTGCCAGATTTCCTCTATTTCAGAATCTGGCAGTGAACAAAACACGGAGCACTCTGAAAATTCAACTAGCGTTTGAATCTCAAATAAAAATCGATTTCTCGATCAATTTTCAGCCTAAGCTGGGCATCGCGGCTCAAACTAACCTTCTGAGGTGCATACTTCTGAAACAATATAGGAAATTGACAAGCCCGATTAAATTTAAGATAAACACAAGGAAACAGGATAGCATTCAAGTATTTCTGACGTATGTGCAATTATTTTATTTTCAAAAATAATTTTTTTTTGCTTTTCCTAGCAACTACATATATAAAAAGGGCTACTTGATCAGCGACAACGCATCCATTTACATTTTACAAAAGACCCCACTCTTGATTTTGCTATATGTCCTAGAAAATACTCAAATAATCACAAGTGGCGTTGTAGCAATGCTGTGGCTGTGCATATAGTCATAATATTTAATTGCAAGCTGGTTGATGATTACTAATCATATTTAAATATGAAATTAACTCAATCAGATACTCACATGTGCATAATTCCATATAGCTGCAAATCAAGCTTCGACTAATTTTCAATAAAGCTATTCTTACAATTTGATTATGTCATATGATATACAGCATTTTAGTTTGTTGATTTTATTCCATGGCGTCCAAGGGCAGTTTTCGTCACATTTACGGTAAACGATAAGGCAAGCGATTGATCGCGCACGATTATTAATATGGTTGTGCCAGCCCTCGCCGCATATAAGACTGTTGAGATGTTATTAAAATCCAGATGAAACAGGAATAGATTACCCATTTTCGATGCGAATTTCATCACTTATCTTCATACATCCGCTATTATTGCGGATATTAAAGTCAATATAAAAAGGTACATGCAGGGTGCTGAAGCATCACCGCACTTTCCGACTAAGTTGACCATTTAAGTGGAGCAATAACGAGAAAATTTATAATAAAATATATAATTATCACCATTAGGATCCCAAACGCAAAAGAATTTACAAATGCAGTAAAATTGAGACACGCATTTAAAATGCATTTCAAAATGCATTTTGATTTATTATATTGTTAAATATATTATTAATTGCATTTGAAAATTTATTGAAAAACATTTCAAGATGAAATACTGTCTCAATCGAAATACATTTATGAAATAATGTGATCTGCGAGCAAATTAACAGCATCGTAAACGTAAATTTGCAATATATTTAGAATACATGTATTATAAGCATACAGGACTAAAGGAATTTTAAAAAAATGTTTCATAAAGTTAACATGCGTCTCTTGCAATCATACATGAAGACTAAGAAGATTAGATTTTATTTACACGTTTTTGTTGTTTTTTCGATCCTCCTTTAAATTCACGTCTTCTGCTGGCGAGCAGTCTTATAGTAAGAAGGAATGAGTCTCTGAGGCAATCTCCTGGACTTATGCAAGAAGCATAAGCTTTTATCACAAAATGTCGTACCGTGAGACTCTCCTACAAATTTTATGCAGGGCCACTTATGACCCATTTCCCTGAAATCGAAAATCAATAGAGTTGGAAGTTTAAAGAAAAAAATGCTTTTCACAGAAACAGGTGTTGGGATTCCAACTTAACTCAGAATTCGTCGACGTAGGCAAAGATCCGATAAGACTCGAACAGAACTGGTTCTACTTAAGAAAAATAAATCCTTGAACTTTCACTGGGTGCAATTATGGCAGATGACCAGATAATCTGAGTTAATGTCAATATAATCCGCCTTATTTCATTAATATATTTAAAATCACTGGTAGGTCTATCGGCCTTTAGCCTCGTAATTAACAGATTAATATTTGATAATTAACTTGTGCTTTGATGACAGTTGTAACAGTTCGTTAAATTAGGCAAAAATGACTGAGAAGTGACGTTTGTTTAAACAGCTTATTCAATTGTAAAATATAAAACAATACCTTAATCGCAGAACTAAAAATTCCATTAAAATTGATAACTAAAAAAACGCCATATTCATGTATTTGTTGGTCGGTGTCCAAATGTGGTGAATGGTCGATGTTGACAGTTTAAACGTCTGAATACGCTGACCCCTACAATCCCTCCCTCAATCGAAGAATCATTGTCGCCAGAATATTTTGGTAGCCTCAAACGTCTTTTATGGACAACTACTTACAGGCAACAACAGAATAGCATTGACCTATGTTAATTTAGCCTTTATAGAAATAGACATACTTGGTTAAGCAAGCGGTCCACGGAGGACATTTTATTTAATAGGCACACATTCGGACTGAGACAAAAGGCCAAGTTCTCGACAGAATATTGTAGACAAAGTGATCTATTTTCAATCCACGAGATCTTTTATGTCAACATTTATTAGAAATTAGATGTTTTCTTTCCTTCTCCTGCTAAGCCGAAGGGGAAAAACAGGAAAATGAAAGAAATTAAGATGCCAATAAAACTTGTATTAACAGTGGGGGCTCGTTTAGCAAATGATGAAATCTTTCCGAAATGAATTTCCAGATGGCGCCATTCGTGGGCAACGATGCAAAGCGAGAAATCGCGACAAAATACTCTTTAATTTCATTAAGATGAAACCAAGTTTTGACAATGACCCAAAAATTCTCCAATATTTAATCTGATTAACGACTGTCTTATCAGTAATTAGTAACAGAAACTAATTGCAATGGAATTGAATGATTGTCTGCTCAGCATTAACAGTCTAGTGAAAGTCAATTGGTTGCATGTTTAATGGCAATTTAATAGCCGGATTTAAACAAATGACGATTGCATTAGTTTCTATTTATTAATATTCAGTTATTTAGAGCATATACATTCAAGTTGAAGGATTCGCTCGATCTGCATAAATATAAACACATTCTTCAAATGAATGATCTTGTGTGAATACTGGAGAAAATTTTGGCAGAAAAAAACACCTAAAATACCTGAACAATCTACGTTGGAAAGCTCATCATATGTCAGCACACTAATATCAGTAGACTTAAAACCACCGTCACTATATATTGTGATATCACTAATGTTATCATAGTGATATCACTAAGCAGTCCAAAACCACTGTCACTATGTATAGTATGTTATTAATCATACCAGTAGTCCAAAAATGCTGTCACTATAAATAGTGATAGGCCCTATCCCTAATGTTATCCTAGCGATGTCACAAAGCATACTGATATTAGTAGTCCAAACACCACTGATCTTTCCACTAGGGGACGCTTGCTGGAGGCATTCAGCATCCTCCCTGCCGCCATCTGCTGGCTCTCACCAAAAAATCCAAAAGCAGAAAACCTTAAAATGCAAAGGGTTAGGTTGGAGTTAAACCTTAAAGAAAACATTTTCTCAGCAATAATTTATGAATCATGTCAGATGGCAGGAAGGAAACCCAACGCGAATAGGCTCCCAAAATATTTATGCGCCGACTTTTTTTTATTATTTCGCAGCACGTCTCGGTCTCAGCGAACTTTTGTTATTCAGCGGGGGATTTGCATGCGAAAAACGTCATTTATTTAATCGCTTTATGCCAGTGACCCAGCCGATAAGGTTAAAAAAAATAATAAAATTGAAATAGGGTCCGCGATTACTATTAAATAAACTGTACTGCCTCGCTTTTATACCTCATAAAAGAGCCCTTTCGGGGTTGGTTGGTCTGTGTTCCTTCCGTTCGAGAAAATAAAACTCGATGCCTGGAGTCCATCGAATCTTATTCTTTATTCAATATATTCCGGAAAAGAAAAGCAATGCCAACTTCTACGGGAATAAATGCGCTGAAAATTGAGCTGGCCAGGAAGGAAAATGACTGCTAGGCTTTATTTATTATTAAATTTGTGAATTATTCAGCTGTGAAATACAGCTTGAAATACCGCATTTTGCACTGACATCCCAGAATGCGAGTCATATTTGTAAAACAATTACGATTTTGGGCCTCTACTTCAAAACGTCCCAATAAATTCAGCATTACAGTAAGGTGCATGCCTGAGGTCTACATGTATTGTAGGCGGCCACTAACTATTATTATGTAAATAATCATCAATATCGTTTATAATTGATTTCGTTGAAATAATTTGTAAATATCGAGAAAGCGTAATATGAGAAAACTTAGGCACATTTTTAAAATAATGCACTGAAGGTAAGGTGTAAACATTTGAACAGCTAAAACTAAGGTTCTTACTAAGCTTTGGGCAAAAAAGCTTGAAAAGGAGGTTGTGATTTTGCGTCCAAATAGAGCAAATGCTCCGCTTTAAATGGATGGTAATCGGAGCTATTGTTACAGCGATTTTGTGTAAAAGTGCTTAAAACTCGTGAATCTGTCCTTTCGGATTTAATTTCAATTTTGTGTGGCGGACGCCATTTTGGACGACAGATCAAGCCAACTTCCTTTTGATGTTTTATCGATCGCCCTAGGTTAGATAACAATTTAAACAAATGTCAATTTCACTTAAAACCATGGCATTCAGCCAAAACAAATAGTCTGGACGACATAAATACACTGTACATCTACATTAAATATCGGCCTTCCGCATGTAATTCGACATTACATTTTGCTGCTATTTGGTTACGTTTAATTGAAGTATTGCAGTAGTCAATTACTTTATAAGTGTTTTAAAATTACGTTACTTTTAAAATTCTGAAATATTTCACATATTTCACAAATATATTCACATTTTAGCCTAAACACCACGGTTCATCTTAGAAGTAATAAAGTGTGTCATAAATCCATGCAACATGTTTTTTTTAAAAAAAACGTTTAGTCTTTATAACTTGCTAATGTTTGAAAATGCTGTCTTTTTCTAAAAAAATAATTCTGGCTTAAAAATTTACTTGGAAGTACATGTATTTATATAAAAACATTATACAACTCGTGGCATAACTTCTTCCAACATTGAAATGCTTTGAATATTGTTCAGTATTCCAAACTTACAAATGTTTAAAGATCATCCTTTCTTGTTCAGAAGCATATATTTAAAAAAATTATCCAAAATGCATGTTGGTGATAAATCTAAGCAGCTATGCGATGTTTCGAAAATGTTTGTCTTAACAGTTTAAAATGCTTTTTCAAATACAAATGATGTATGCCTGTGTTTGATAATATAATTACTAACAAATACTAAATTGCATAATCAAGCACAGATCTTAATTTCTAGAAATATTTAGTGTCCATTAGAAACTAAAAAGTCTTTAAATTGCTTGTTAATATTGGTATTGTTAACTCGTTTAGGGCTAAATGTTGTAATGGCGAATGAAAAACAATTTGAACAATTTAAAAACTTAACTCCGGAATATTCTAACAATGAAATTTAAGAATCTAGAATCCTTTATATTCTAGAAAAGTTTTTTGACCAAGCTCTGCATTTGAATCAGCACTATTTCATGCTTCAGGGAAACTGGAAACTTCATTTACAACTGATGCGAATGTTAAGTTATTCCATTAGTCTGGAAGTCGGAATTGCTTTATGACACACCATTGGGATATACAGTGTAAACGAAATTACATTTCCTGCAACTCCAATCAATGTCAAGGCGGATACCAATATAAATGCCTGTACTCGGGCAACTCTGTTGACTGACTTTTAGTAAATGTTATAATGGATTATTTGTTTACCAAAAAATACTGATCTTCGAGATCCAGCGCGAGCCTCTGGATGCCCTGTATTGTTACAAAGCTGCTTTTGACAATTTGAAAAATTTATTAAGCCCGCTTTGAAATAGCAATAAACGTGAGCGTCGCTTAACAGTTGGTTGGGAAAATATTGATTCGCTGCGCCAATGCAATGGTCTGAAGTGGCACGGACCTATTTTTGCTCAAAGTGCAAATAAATTAAGGGTCCAGTTGGGGATTCCAGTGATCCATCCATATCTTGAAGCTAAACAGCGTTGCGATTTTCAGTATTGCGCCCAGTAATGCTGCTTAATTCTCGACATTAATTTTCATGAAAATGCTCTCAGCTTCAGGATTATCAAGAAAGTTTTCTTTCCCCCCGGAGTAGATAATGAGACGATAAACAGGAGAAATGATTACTTAAGTCGAGCTTGAGAAAAATTGGCTGACAGACCCATTTTGAGGGCAGAGTCCATTTGTGCAAAGCAGATTAGTGACGATGGTTCGACCATAGATAAGCAATCACAACGAAACACAGGCTTACAATCCGCTCTGATGAGTTTTTAAAGTTACGCAAGTGACTTGTGGATACGGAAGCCATTTTCACCGGCATCACTTTAAAATCAATGTCAGCAGAGTGGCAAAGCAGCTCCTAAGTCATCCATTCAAATAAGGTGATATTAAAAGCAAAATAAAATTGATATTCAGCTTAGCATCAAAGAAGTGATGGTCGGACTCAACCGCATTAAGGCTTCTGAAGTGGTAGATGTTTGTGGTTTTGACTACCAAGAGGAAATGGGATAAAATAAAACATATTCAACTTAATTTTAATTAGCATGCGAACCTTCAAGGGGGTTTACATTACCCAGTTCTAATATTACGGAATAACTGAAAACCGTTTCCTTTACGCCAATATTTGTAATGTTTAAAAATGTATTTCGTGCTTAGAAAAACTTAATATTCAGACTGTCTTAAGTCAGAATCTTTAGTAATTCTTGTATTCCTGTGAAGATTTTTAAGCAAATAAACAAAATTTAGAATTTATCAGCAGGGCTACTTTTAGCTGTACTAAATTAATCTTGTGGTCAGCTATCGACGCATACAATTTCTATAAAAAAGTTCGAGTATATTTAAATATATGTAAAAAAGCTTTAGTCTTGATAATTTTCATTAAAATCATTTCACTTTTAATCGGGGTTTATTATTTATTGTACTCAGTATAACATTTATATAAAAACACGTGGAAATGATTTTTTATCCCTTTGACAAGCTCTGAAAGCGTAAATATCACATGACATAGCATTATGAGATCTTTGAAAACAATCAAGTAAATCTTCAAGCGCTTGGAAGAATAAATAGTCGTATATAAAGTGAGTATATCAGTAAATATTGCCGCTCACGTCCAACAAATCTATATAATCTGTGTAAATCTTCTACGTCTTTTGTTTATTTCTGAAAGCCGTACGAGCCAAAACACCAAAATATCATTTCACAAAATCTGAGATGTAAAGGAAATGATTGCTAAACGATAATAGAGTCACTACACTAAATGACAAATCGCAAGCTATGTGAACCATTTAGCGTATTTCTGACTTTGCCAATTCCGTTGTTTTAAGGTCAATTTTCAGTAAATGCATGTATTTTCGACACATAAAACATGACAGTTCTTAACTCGCAGTGTTGAAATTTTTACAAGCTAAAAAAACAAACCTGAAATATTTCAAAGGGAATGAACTTTGAAGTCCTTTGCATGCTATTTTACATGCTTAAACGTCAATTTATACAAGCGATAAAAATTTTAACAGGCATGAATATAGCTTGGCAAAAGCGGCCTTACATATATTTATTGCCAACTTCATTTCTGATCTTAGAGCAAGGATGTCATTTTTTTAAAACGATACTTTCGAAAAATCGTTTTCCCCAGCCACTGGGGTGACGTTGCTGGAAAAGGGACTGGAAGGCCGCCATGGGCGCCCCCAACATGTCAAATTACTCATTGATAATGTTCTCATCTGGCGTCCTAAACTCTCCAATGGATTCAGTTTGTCTCAACGTATTACGTCTTTCACGTATTCAACCCACTCTCTATGTTTTACATCGTTTCAATCGATAAATGGCACAATCCGAAGCATCCATAAAACATTTGCGATTTGACCATGGCCTTCATCGCAAATAAATTGCCCCACCCATTTAATGATATTTCACTCACACGCACCCACCTTTAAACACGCAAACGTGGCGCAATGGCATACTCATATAACACATTGTGCATAAAGTTTACTTTCTGGCAGAGCAACTCCCGTTTCAATAAAAAAAATATGAATATTATTTGAGCAATCATTTCAGACCGCTCTTTAGATTCGAAATTGCTTGACCCAAAATGTATTTGAAAAGCATCGGGTGATTTTAAAGAAGACATCAGATGGGCAATAATGCATAAAATACTCTATAAATCCACTAGGCAATAGGTAGAATTAATGCATTTACTATGAATCACTAAGTGCAGGAATAGCACATGCTTAGTAAAAAGCAGGTCCGTGGTGGGGATGAAAGGTAAATTTCCCATTCGGAAAAAAATACTAGAAATTTATAAAATTAAAAAAATACCAAACGTGTTTGCATAAACAATTTTCTGAGAAAACGTATATTAAGATAAATCATATAAAATGTAACTCTGAAAACTGCTTTCTTACGAATAAAAAATGATTTGTTGGTTATTCCTTGAAGTAACCATGAAACCAGAAAAATTAGCAATAAACCAAACAGCTTTCATGAAACTACCTCATTATATGATGGAGGAAAAAGTGAGACTACAGAAAATATAATATTTCGAGTTAAAAACATCCGTTATGATATAAATTGCCATTTTTTTAGCCAGCTTATGATACTGTTAACGAAAAAATGCAGCATTTACTATGCTGCTAGAAAATGAGCAAAATTTAAGATACTAGCTGATGGGAGAAAATATGGCTAGTTTGACTCTTGTTTTTTTCTCTCAAAATAAATCTCGACATTTATTGATGCTCAAGAAAAAAACTGCACGAAAATGGGACCAACATAGCCGAATTACACTGCAATCTCAAATTTTGGCAAGGTGAGTTACATGTATATGGACCACATTTTACGTGAGCAAATCCAATGTCTCCCTAGCGATATATATACAGGCCTTCGGTTCAATGAAATAGTCAAGGTGCATATGGAACAATCAATTGCGATGATATTTGAATAAGAAATCATCTGGGCCATGACAATACGCGTTATTTAAATCTGTACTGTTGAGATTTGGGACTTGGCTCGCTTGCAATAGTTATAACAGAATCAATTTATTGCCCCCATGGTTATTCGAGAAATAACCATGCCAAAAATTTTTTATCATCCTACTATCATGCTTTCCATAGACAAACAGTACGGGATAGAAATACACAACATCTTGCTAGTAAACTGGAACAGATCATCTTCTCTAAGAATGACAAAAACGTATCAATTAAAAACAAATACACCATGTACAATAGATGTTTACAACGTGTTAATGACACTATAAAGCAGGTTATAGATATCACCAATTTTCAGATTTGTTTCGAGAACTTTTTTAAATTAATAATTTAGCATTTTGTTCTAGCTTAATCCCGAATCTAAACATTAAGATTACAACAGTACTGGCCAAAAATAACCTTGTTTTTAAAAACTGATTTTTAATCAACTTATTAAACTTATAAACTATATTTTACGCTTCTATTAATACATGTATGTAGTTAGTTGAAAAGTGAAATGAACTATTTTTTAAAATCAATAGCACGCATGTAATGCTAAAATGCTGTGGTCATTACAATACCATTGATTTTGTTGATCAAAGTAAAAATTGCTCATTGCACAATACTGCAGAAAATGTGACAATCTGTCTAAAGATAAGTTTAGGGGTCATCCATAAAGGACGTCCGGGGGAGTGGTGGTTTGCAAAAAATTGGCACTGCCAGACAGGGGAAGGGAAGAGTATGTCCGGATAGTCAGTTGGAATATCTGAATTTAATAACGAAAGAACTGATTGAAAACTGCGTAATTCTCATTTAATACTGACTGTGGTTGTAAAATATATTAATATCGACTTGATGCTTATAAATAAATTTAAATTATTATTATGTACTTGTATGTTGTTCAATGTAAAAGCGTTTATCTCAAATCAGTCAAAGGAAGTGGATCTGAAAATCTTGAAAAATCCTTAACACATGTTCGTGGAACTGGTTCTAAATAGACCATAAAAACTAACAAATAATTTTTATTGTGTTAATACAATGGCCATCAAAACGAAGGAAAGCCATTAAATGTCGCAACTCATTCGCCCCCTCAAGTTGCTCTCAACAGCTCTTGTGTAACGCATGGTTTGGGTAGGTCCATAAAAATAAACCCTCTTTGAAAATAATGCAGAAAAAGGGCTTCCATAAATATGCGTAGCACGTAAGACAAACAAATTGGCGAAGATTTCAGCTCGAATCACATTTAATCGCAGATTTGGCGACGAAATAAACCAGAATTGATTGAATGACGTCTGCCGTAATCCACCTAATTTGATGACGTCAAATTCGGCACTTATTTAATGGCCGCAAGCTGCCATTTTATGGAGGGATTAAGGCAGAAGGGTAGAAAGCGAGCGTAAATAGACGGGTCCCAAGGGCCATTCAAAGCAGACAGCAATTTCGGGTACCAATAACGTTTAATTGGAAATGACTTCTGTACAATACGCTTAAATTTCGAGAATTCGATGCTAATTAGAATGCTCCATAAGCAAAGAAACACTTTACGGCCAGGGGGCCACTTGCAGGTTTTACGTGCACATTTCATCAGGCTCTTATCCAAAACTCACTGCCGGGCCTGTGATGCGATGAAAGTCATTTTCATTGCTTTGGATTAAGGGACTGCCATGTTTAGATCTGCCTGAAAATGTAATTGAATCGATAGATTTGTCATCGAAATGATAATGCAAAAAAAAAAAAAACATCCACTAAGGATCATCATTGATATCAACCAACTGCTCGGTATACAAAGCAAGTTGTGTGTAAACATCAATCAGCAATTATTGTTCGTGAAATTACGTCCTCATGGGTTTGCCCGCATGTTTTCAGGTTTTTTTAAATGTCTGTTTTAAATGAATATTAGTGCATATGTTAGCATTTCAAATTGTAAAAAGCAAAAGTAATTCAGTTAGAATGCTGGGCTCTAGATTTAGGAATACTATGATCTATTCAAAACTAGAATGATACTGGGGAATTCAAATGGACTGATGGAATGCAAGAGCCAATTTGTTATGCCAGTCCCATAACATGTGCCAACTGTTAGGCATATGTGTGATTTTCTGTATGTAATTGTACAGCGTTTCAGTCTTACACGATTTGCCGCAGGGAAATTTTCGAGGGAAAAATAGTTTACTGGCAACGCCGCACGGCCCGATTAAAGAACCGGATAGAGGACATACCGTCAAAAATTGGATATTTTTTTAGATGTGTGGTGGATCCAGGATATTACGGTAAAATCAGCTGCTGTCCTAACAAATATTTGTGTGGTAAAAACAATTAGAAAACAAATGTTAAATCTTGGAGTTAAAAGCTATCGATCATATAATGCAATTAACGGCTGTTTGGCGAAAACGATAATTAGGACATGGGGTTTTAAGCAGCAAATATGTGTATTACGCGAATGGGCGATGGATAACTACAACTGTACGTACGTTTATCGGTTTTCAGCAACATTACTTGGTCATTATAGCGTAATTGCTGTAATTGTCCCCTAGCGAAAAATGTAGAAACAATTCCAACAATCAAGTTGGCACTCTGGGTCACGGCATGACGTGCAAGGGCGGCTTTGATTATGGGGTAAATTTTTGTACCTACACGAAGCACGCATGACTAAATAATTCCCGTGGTAAAAATCCCTACATTTATTAGGAATCACAAGCTGTGATTTAGATCTACTCTTATGTAGCGTTTCACAGGGAAGCGTACACACAAATTGTACACTATATCCAATATTTGTCTTTTTGCAATATTTTAAGCCTATGTATAAAGACGTCATCCTATTTCATAAAGGGACGGACAACAGCGACATTAAAATAAGCACGTGTTTACTTACGTGTGTCATTATCTATACCAGGGTAACGCTCATCTTACAAGGACTTGGACATCATTTATTGGCAGATTACTGGCAAAGTAAATGAGTAGCATCTCCCAGGGAATATTAGTATTTAATTTTTTTAAATTAACCACATACTTTTCCTATGATTCTAATCATCGCATTTTTTCACACCATACTGTGCATCAGTGTTCATCATTAAATATACACTTGCTGCATCACAATTAATTTGTGTATGGAGTGTATGTTAAAAATTGACTTAATTTCTGCAATTATATGTGGTGGTCCATCATTAAATGATCATTAGTATTCATGAGTTGGTGTACGCTTGGCAGCACATGTTAAGGACATTATAACATTAGTTTTTTATTCTACATGGTAGAACTTACACAAAATCATACGAGTTTTGTCAAGTGATGTTATTGAAGGGAGTGACCTGAGGGTGACTTTAGAAGGATAAATGAAAGGGTAGGAATTCATGAAGTCGACTAGGTCGTCCTTTCCGAATACCCTATAGATAATACAGCATATACTTTTAAGTTTATTTTCAACACACACAAGTGAATTATGGCTAAAATCATAAAGGGGCACAGCAATCTTAGTACAATTCTTTGGGTCACCCTGTATTCTGGCCCTGCCCAATAGCAATCACTGCCAGCGTTCATGCCATGCTAAGAAGCCCATGACGACATGGGAATACATGTAATTTCACCATTACGAATACCAGTAGTTTATTGCTAGCCCAGTTTATCAGACCATGTCAACAGTCCAGTCACATAGAGACTGCGCAAAGCCTACATTAAAGGCCCCCGCAAAACACGCGAGCTGAATTCATTTCATGTTTTTCTCCAATTTTATAAAACAAGAAGAGTTATTACGCTGACGGGGGTGGCTTATGGTCAATATATGAGCCAAGGTTATTTCGGGGAATTCTTTTTTCTATCAGCTTCCGGTTAGTTTACGGCGTAAATAGGATCTGCAAGAGCAGCCAGGTGTAGCGACATTGACGCTAGATTGGATTAATATTTGGGTCATTTTGCACATCCGGCCAGAACGAAATGCACTATTTGTTTACTCTCAGCTCATCTCGTGGTATTTGCTAAGGACTAGCGAAAACCAAAGTCGAACTAAGCTCTTCCTAGCTGTTAATCCGAGCTGTATTACCAAACTATTACCCATTGGCTAAGTGGCAGCTTAAAAATCAGCTGCGAGTTAGCACTGCGAACGTAAACAAGGATCCTAATAACGGCCAATGGATCTACCGGTCCTGGTCAACACAAGGAAAGCGCATAGTCAACAGTGGTCTAACAAGCTACTTGTATACACCCGTAGATGCATACTTGTAATTACTGAAGTTTAAATATTCTATTAAACTAATTTTCGCGATACCCCGAATACCGAAAATGATGTCTACGGTGGACAAGCATTTTACACGAAAGGAAATCACCCTATATCATCCTCATTATAGTCCATTACTGTCCAAATTAAACAGCCTGTAACTTAAGTTGGGAAAAGAGACAAGAGACGAAAAGAGAAGTCTTTTCGGACGTCTTTTTTACTTTAATTCATAAATGTAAATTCGTGTAATTCATAAGGTATTACGCTATTTTTAAAAGCAATTTTCCTATATTTTATCTAAACTGGCCAACGATTAAACATAAGTTGTACAAATAACAACCCTAACGATTATGTAATAAATTTGCAAGTAATTTAATGAACTGAATTTTACTGAAGTGACAAATTACATTAATTACTCGTACGCAACCCGATTATGCCCTTCAAATACTACTTCATTGATATTTCAAAAACATTTATCACAAATTATCAAGTTACCTTGAAATCGTACCTAACAGATTACGATATTACTAGCAAAATTTTGTTGTCTTTAAAATAGCTATAATGTAAACATGTGATTAAAATTAACGTGTAGATGTTTCAAACTGCATTTTTATGTTTATTTGAACCTACTTGTAAACACTACCTTTGTTTCCCAAAAGTCTTATAAACTAAATAATAACATCCCAACAGCATCAATGCTTTTCTACCACAATACCATAGCAAAATTGATTTGTTAAGTTCTCCCTCTTCATTCATTTATTCCTTCAATATAAAGAAGCAAGTTTTAGGAAACAATGCTGATCCATGCATGGATATTCAATCCATTTAATTTACATACATTGTATTTATTGACTAACTCAAAGAGCGAGGGTTAATAAAGTGAAAAATAAAATAATCAAAAAAAGTTCCCCTCTTCGCGCTAATTCTGAACGAGAATTCAAATCTTCCTCGTTCGCAATTTTTGCGATTCAAGCTTGCTTTTACTTAATCTCTCCGTGGCTATTTTTTGAAGAGCATTTCCTCGCTTTTTATCTCTATGTTCATGGAGTGCGATAGAATAGCTTCCGATGCAAAATAAATGCTTCCACAGCCCGATCATCTGAATGCATTTCTCCACAAAAAGACGATGATGATGTATCCTAAGAAGACAGATTGGATCTTGCTTCCCCTAACGAGGTTCATTATCGAGCAAAAAGCATGGCTCCTATCCGTTCAATAAGTCCCGCAAAAATCTCGTTGGAGAAAAATCAACGTATTTCTGAGCACAAATAAAACGTTTTCAAGAGCAACCCAATAAACACGTAACAGATGTCTCGTATTTTTGAAAACGCTGAAGAATTAGACACCTCCAATGTTTAAAGTTTAACGAGCACACCTGAAAAGTTGGCAAACAGAAAACATAACTGAACAAAAAAATGTGAAACTGCACAAATGCACCAAGCTTGGTTTATTGCAAATTTATTTTATTCGATGTGCTTGGATATGCATGCAGTCAAACCATCAATTTAACAAGACTTAAGAGACCACTCTCTTCACCAAGATTTTGAATTCACGATTCGGAGTAGCCAAAACTTACGGATCTATACTAAACCAAACAATCCCAATCACTGACATCTTAAGCATTTTCCACAGTATTGGCCAACTTAAGATGTTCCTAACAGAACTGGGGAGCACTTCCATTCCCCTTCATTCAACCAAGCAAATTTCAATCAATAGAAGAAAATTATCTTTTGTTATTCAAATTATTTCATTTTTGTCATTATTTTAATTTATTTACTATCCCAAACTTTCAAATTAATATGACCCGCAATGTTAATTAAGATCCCTTAGTGCTTCCTCTCGTCAAACGTCTTACTATGTTAAGTTTTAAATTTAAATTTAATCATAAAATTCGGATAAACATGACATGGTATGACAAATCTGCACGAAAGATTTGAAAAGCATTTAGGCCACATATTCAAATTTTTCATCATTTTTTATGAGTCTTAAATTTTGTATAGCTGAGATATTCAGAAGGTATTCACAAGCATTCTTGCTAAACCTTGTACACAAATTATGTGATTTTAAGGTCACACTAGTATTGACTCATGTACACTGTATGTTTTTGTGCAAAATACAGCGGCAGGTTACCTACACTGTAGTTTCGTTTCAAGACTATGAAGAGTTTTTGCGCACTGTATGAAAACAGCCTCAGCAATAATCCGATGTCAACAACGGTAAAATCACGGCAAAATAGAGGTTTTAGTACAAGCGCAATAGTCCTGGTTTCTGTGGATTCATAATCCACCCATTAAGTCCACTTGGTTGGGTGCTTAATTATTAACGGGTAAATCAGGCAGAATGAAAATATCCCGAAACACACATTCATTGAATCTGCAGAACATGGAGATTTAGTGGAAATAGTGGTTGGGTCACAGCCATTACTGGCAACGTATACAATAGTTAACAATGGACATGGGCAGATCTCACTCTAAATATATGCCTCTGCTAGGTATGGGATGAACGATTCAATTAAGAGCACATTGAACCACACAGCTTGTTCGTACTTCGATAGATAATTCAATTGGATTAGCCCGAAGTGGTAAATCTTAAACAAGACGAAAATAGGTTTACTGCTGGCGGGGCTCTGTGCTGTAAGATTCTGTGAATTATCTCCAGATATAATTCAGGAACCGTTGCAAACGGCTTAGACATGTCTTTTAACATGTAAATTATAGGGATATAAAATACACAGTTGCTTGTATTGGCTTTTTGTTTTAGACATCCCTTGGTTCCATGAGCACTTGACCACTAAGTACTGACCATCGCTCATGTGGCTTATGGACATCCATTAAATACTGTTACGTGGCCCTTTTCCTCCTCTACTCCACTCCCGAGCGAATTTGACAAATATATGTATATCCAACCAGTGGAAGAAGCAGAAAAGAATCTAAAATAACGACATTACATGACATATTACGACATTAAAAATGACATTTTGGGACGTTACAGTTAAGAGTAAATCGTAAGAAAACATTTAAATTTATTTGGATGCTATTTAAAAGGCTAGGATTACGCTCAGCGTGATGCAGTCAGTAATGAAATTGCAAAATATGTTTTAATTAATCTGGCTCACGTTAAATATGGGTTTAACAGCCTGCACAGTATATGTAGTTGGCAATACAAATTCATTCTAATCTATTTTCCTTAGAAATTGAAGTTTCAAGAAAACACCAATGTCTTCCATGTGTTTTCCTCATCAAAAGCATTTAGTCTGGAAAAAATGTTACAATGCAACAGGGATTGTAGTCTTGTAAAGCACCAGTTGGAAAATTAAAATCGGGCCAGAAATCACTAAAGGGATCCAAATCGACAAACTGCCAAACGCTGGAGGCCATTTTATATTCGCAGTCCAATAAACGCACGTTGCAACGTCAAGCAGAGTGACAACGGTTTATTTCTCTTCATTTCAACCAATCAATCTTCATTTAAAGTGACGGAATTCTTACTAAAAAATCTCCACGCTGCAATGCCCATTAAAGATAAGGTCTATATTCCCCACCTCAAGCCTCAAATGAATTTCTGGAAAAGGTTAAGTCGAGCGTGAAAATGTTTGTCAATCTGCCCTTACTGGTGTTGAAAGTGTGAAAGTAACAACAATTACCGCCTAACAACAACTGAAGAATGCGCTTCTCATCTCTATTTCAATTTCAATTTAACAGGATAGGAGTCTTTTTTCACTAATGAAAGACAAACAATTGATATAGTTTTGAAACGTAAAAAATACAGGATCAACAAGAGATTTGCTGATACTGTCTGAATATCACAACAATACTATAACAGCACGCTAGCTCGTTTTATAGACACATTAAACGTAACATTGTAATTGTCTGCATAATTTAAAATTATAATGCAGGTAATTAAGATTATGTTCAATGCTGAGCATGATACCAAAACTAGTCAGCATTTTTAATTAATTAAATTATAGACGTTAGACCTTTAGTAGTTTGTGTAATTACATTCAAACTACTTCCGCATTAAACAAAGCAGTCTCTTAATAAATTAGTCATTTTAAGAGATAGTTCTTATAAATAAATCTTCTGTAAATTTATGAAGATTGAATATGGTGTGCAGATGCGCTGCTCTAATATTCCTACATTGCTTAGTAACGTATCTGAATATCTGCATTTAGTTGTGCATTTTAAATTTGTATTGCATTCTATCCCCCTTTAATGATCATGAAAATTAGTTGTAAGAAAAAGGCACTTATTTTGCTTTGTTATTATATGACACATTATACCAATGATTAATTCAAGCAGTTTTAATAAATTAGTGATTAACATGAAATTCATAGACGAGAAAATGTAGGCACTTACGTAAAAAATACATGGCTAATTGTAAATTTGGGTCATTTTCCAAGTTACAAGTTTTTAAAGCAAATCCTTCAATATAAAATAATTTTTCATAGTACTACACTGCATGCAGCAAACATTTTTTCATAATTATTGGCAACTTTATCAAGTTAATAACAGAATACTAGTTCAGTAAGGAATGAGTAATATGTAACTCTGCAATTTTTTCATTGACCATAAACGTTCGTGAGCCTCACTATGTATCATGCTCCTTCGTTGCTTGCTACTTGTGTACAGAAATTCCGAAGTTATTGACGGAGATGGACATAAAATATCCCATGTCTTCATTAACGATGTCCATCATATTTGGATGTACTGTAATGCACCTCTTGCCTTTATCACAGTAATGACTGCTTCATGGAGCGTCGTAGCCGGACACTAAACCTGTCAATAATTATCCGGCACTTTAATGGCTATTATACCTATTATTTGGCGCAATCATAAATGCCAGCTGAGTAATAGTCAACCAAAATGGCAATCATAAAGATAGATGATATCGACAGAAGAAAATGTGAAAAATAATATAACGCCAAACCACAACGTCAATCTCATTAATTTCTGTTTTCGAGTTTTTCAAATTTTAGCACACAAAAATAACAGAATACCGTTATCTTTAAGTGGTCAAAAACAATTATTTTTTTCGTACATTTTTCTTAAGACAAATTTTGGATAGCAGAATTAAATGATCGATATCCGCATTACTGTACTTCAAGACGATTTTTGAAATTTTCAAACCTTTTTATCGTATCATATGTATTTCATTGTATGGTTTCTGTAATATAATGTTAATTGGCGTATTATGCATTTTTAACGTGTAATTTGTGGCATTAAATGCATTCCACTTGAGACCGAATAAGGAATGAGGGAAATTCATTTAGAGGCATATTTGAGGCAAGCTTCTGTTTCCTAGAAATTTGAGATACCAACCTGAGGTTGTAAAGGATAAAATTACCTTATTACCCACAATGATAAACACAACTTCGAAATCGCCTGCCAGGCCACGGTTATCATCGCGAGTAATAAAATAATTTTACCCTTTACATCCTCAAAGTTGGTATCTCAAATTTCTAGAAACTGGATCTTGCCGCAAATATTTCGCTAAATAAATTATCCCTTCCCCCCATTTATTTTGTAGTCAAATGGAAAATGCCATATGTTCCAATATTGCGTAAAACAAAGATAGATGTTTAATACAATGCGGAATATGAAATAAAAGTTTTACTACAACCTATACAATAATGACAAATATTATGACGACGCCTGATACAGTGGTTGGGACCATAGGAAAGCACACGTTGAAATTGTAAATTACTATAAAAATCATTTGTGGGAGCACAAAAACAGAGTATTAATTACGCCCACGACACAATCTATATTTCGACAACTATTTATGTTCAGTAAGCTTGATAGATGCTAATGATGAAAGTGCTGATGAAGATCCTCAAATCAGATGCATCCACTAAGAATTCCTGAAAAAAGCTATATGCAGTTCTTTATAAAAAAAAAGCTCCTCCAAACTTACTGATTAAAAAATGTGAAGAACTCATTTTTAATATATTATACACAGATTGCTAGCTTAGCAGCATGTGAAGTCGATCACAGCTTCAAAACCCGCATGCTAACATTACTGATCAACAATTTTACGCCCGTTGCAATTCTGTGGAGAATTCCAGAATTCCTTACACTGGTTTATATATGCAAATAAGTATGACAAGGAAAACAGGAAAACATATACAATCAACCCTTCGTTGATGTATGACAAGATTCCAAAATCCAACAAAAGAATCAGAAGAATTTAAAGCTCAAAACGTCGGGTATAGCCGCTGCCGCTTAGCATTCATTTTGAATTTTTTATCTTCCTTCAGCGCCACAGAGACTCCAAGGGGACTCAAGGGTATTTTTATTATCATTGGTTGGGTTGAGTTTAATATTAAAAGATTTGACATTTCCTCAAAAACAATGCTATTTATCGTGCTATCATTCGAGTAAAAAAACGTAATAAATTGAAGACAAGATATTATTAAGCAAGATTCTTGTTTATAATTTGTTCGTCTCATAGTTTTAAACAACTAATCCATTTTTATTTCATTTTCTTCTTTTATCATCATGATCAACTGAATTATTTTCTCTCCCACTATAAAGTTCTACTTTTTAAGTAAAAGTATAGATAGTAAAGTTTCATTCAACAAATGCGCGAGACAAATTTATCAGGTATCTACGTTTGAAATATAGTCAAATATTTGTAGCATACAATTAATTTTTCTGCACCAATAGTTAATTAGGAGATCGGACACCCGATGACACTGACGATTAAATGACGTGTTTATGAAATAGGTGAAACCGTCATAAGATAACTAATTTGCATAATAAAATAAGTTTTCCACGCAGAAAGCCAATTAACTGTCGTTATCCGCGTTATAAAATTAATCATTAATTAATTGGTGCAACCAAGATCCAATAAAGTTTTACGAATGATTTTAACGCCTTATCAAGTTTAGTGAAAGCGCGCGGGATTATAGCCAATGATAGCAGCAATAAAAATAATTCCAGGCTCAATTTCCATACTCAATCGGTGAATTTTATGAGCAATCAAGCGATAGGCCCCGGCCATCGTGCAATTTAGTTAATTTACGTAAATCGCATACGCGCAGAATATATCGGTGGCACGCATAAATCAAACGCAAACGGCGACGATAGAGGGCGTTGTCAAGTGCCTTGCATGGCCATCTCCAAATTGCTTTATGTACAACAGTAAACATTTCTCCCATACTCGTAAAATCTCATAAATCTTCGGTCGCGAAATCACTGAAGTTTATGCTGCAATATCCTAAAAAACCATATCTATCATCGTTTGGGTCGTATATGGAATCTGGCAAACGGTGAACCATGACGATAACCACTTCAGTATTACTACATGCGTAAATATTTGCTGGGGAATACTAAAAAAACTACAAACTTTTTAAGGTGAAGGCTTGCTTAATATAGAGTTACGGTAACATCCCCTCCCTATCCCCGACAGCATTTTAATGAACCATTTTGACGAAGTGTTAGATTAAGCTTTGAATTGCACATCTTGACTTGAGTGTACCATTTCAAATTCCATTACAATCTTATTATATTTCACTATGTTTACGATTATAAAAAATAGGTAACATTTTAACTTAAATCTAATCTATTAATGCGATTAGTTAGTTATATAAATACATGTATATAGTTTTGTTTTTCAAATTATTTCATTTGTAAAACAGTTTTTGTATTTCGGTATTTCCATTTGTGGTATTTGCATTAAAAACATATTGCCACTGGTTCACCCACATTTTCGCATGAATTGATCAAAACGCAGTTTATTATAGAAATATTATTAAAAGGAAGCAGAGTTAAAAGTTGCACCATGCTAAACTGGAGCAGAAAACATGTTTCGGATATATCGCCCGAAGGGAAAGTAGGCCTATATAGGCTAGCAAAATGAAACGGATTTATCGCTCGATGTGCGTGTAATGCGGCACTTCTTTATCTGCACCAAGGATATAATGAAATCATATTTCGTTTCGCATTGAAAACACGTAAGAATTTAATAGAAAAATCGCTTATTCCCCCGCCTAGCCGATTTATCCTTAGAAATGCATTTGTTTGATCAAATGGAAAACTCGAGATGGCAAGAATATCGCGATGTAGAATAGGGTTTTGAAATTTTCCTTTATCAAATTATCTCATCAATATACAACGCAAGAAATTAGCTAATTTTACGCATGGTGGAATAAACTCGGTGCAACAAATCGACGCGGAAGATCGTTCACTTATCACTCAGGATTTCATTTTCAAAAAAAAAGTCGAAGTCTGCTTCCTAGTATAGATGGCCCCACAAGGGCAGCTACTGTTAAGCTGCCCAAGCTTTTTCCAAAAATCTATTGTCAAAGTTGGCGCAAATCATGTATCACGCTGCACCAAGATTTGTTAATTTTTACTCTAGTGAAGAACAACCACTCAAATGGCACGTAAGGTCGCTTAGAAACATTTGGGGTGATTCTAGCCCGAGTCACAGAAAGAATGTTAAGGTTTGCAAGACTGCTGACGTTTCCCTTTTATTTTTCTCGGATTTCCCTTAATTGAAAAGACTAACCCGCACTGGGTATTATTATCTTACATTTGTAATTTAAATTGTATGTTCGGAAAATATTTCCCAATTATATTGCTGAGTAACGTATCTGATATACATGTACTTTTTGTATGTCTAAGTAATTAAAGTATTCAAAACTATAGTCTGTTTAAAATTAGAATATACCAGGAATTCAAATGGACCAATAGAATGTAAAAGGTTATTTTGCGATTAATCTAGGCTGTTCCATGACTCATTTCCCATCTTTTGGGAATCAGTTTTCTTTTCTCTATGCAGGAAGGCATAATCTATAAGCTGAATATCTCCGATTGGTTTTGGCTTAATATATTTTAGTTTTGAGCAGACAATGTTATTGGAGAATTCAAATGGACCAATAGAATGCAAGAGCCTGTTTGCAATTATTCATGTCAGTCCCATAACTAAAGCGTCATCTGTTAAGGGATCAATGGGGCTTTTCTATGCATAAAGACAATCTTTAAGCAATGCATCTCTCACAGGTTTTAGGTCAGTGCCATTCTAGTTTTGGACAGACTATACAAAACAACAAAGAGGCACCATACTGTTGTATTACGATGATTTTTAATTATAAAACTCGTCCTATAATGCAAGATTCTTCCAGAGCGCAAACATACTTCAAGATAAGATTTCTAAATCTAAAAACAAGACCCAGTAAACAGGCTTGTTTTTAGATTGATCAAATATGCATTTCCTAAAAAATGATGCATTGGTCACTTGTTAAGAACGAGGGTCTTACCTTTGACCTGAGGCAGGATACTGGCCAGCTTATCACGCACGTGGTGCTCATCTCCATGACGGTGCAGGACGACAAAATGTCTGACGATGAAGTCTTCCTCCCTGAGCGCCACATCAATTCTGTTGGCCAGCGAGAGCCAGCCATCGTCTTCGGTCACGATGATGGCCGACTGTTTCCACCGGAAGTGCTTGATAATTTGCACTAAAGCCCTGGCACTGGCCACTGCCGGTGGACTGATACGGTAAAAGTACCGGCCCACGATTCTGGATCTGTTGGTGGATGACGTCATCTGAGGACCTTCAGTTATGGCTTCGGTCGTTTCGTTGAAGTACGTGACGTCATCTTCGACGCCAAAGTGTTCCACGGGCGGCAAGAAAGACGGCGGCGTAAACGGGTTGATGTGGGACAGGCCCAGACAACCCCAGGAGACAAACAGCTTGCCCCTCATTCGGGTGAAAGTGGCTGCTGCCCTGCACATGGGAGACGCTATGGCGCCTATGACGCCATGGACACTAGGGCTGTTGATCAATCGGACGAGGGTCAGTAGACCACCGCTTTGGATGCAATCGTCTGAAAACAGAAACAAAACATACAACTTTAGAATTCAAGCACGAGTGATGATGTCATTTGGGTAGACATGGGAATGCCCACTCCCCAAGGGCCCCCATCTGGATGCTGACAGAATGACAGTAGGATGGTAGGTTAGCTAGCAGCGTGACTTTGTTTGTTTGTGTAAGCTTACATGTACATTTATAAGGCACAGATAGTCCTTGAGGCCCTGAGCTCATATTTGAGTTATAGATTCTTGATCCGACGTGCTCCTTGGATATCTTGGATATTGATGTACTGGTATACTTTGTCGTTGTTTCAACATATTTCAAAAATTTATACCCTGTCAACTTGCACATGATAAAGCTCTACACAGCCTGATCTGTATAACTGTAAATCATGCAAGTTGCACGAGTTTACTTTCCCACAAGTCCTTGCGACGTGACAGCTAGTTGCTTGAAAAGTGAGCACAGCGGTCGATTGTGAGATACGAAGGCGATGGGTTGGGAAATATCTTTCTCCAAATAATACAAAAGGAAAGAAAATGAAACACGCTAAATTATACAATATTGATTGGAAAATCAAGCAAAATTTTTTGGTTTGTTCCTTTATAGGTCGGGCTTGGTAACGCACTTAATACACTTCCGGTATTATATTGATAATTTACAATGTTTGACTGCAAATACACTGTATTTCATTATCCGCTGTTAGCAACGAAAGTCACCAGGTCGTCGTCACAGGTTTGTGATGATGCTGATGTTTTAAACATTGTGTCACCCAGTAAATTGTCGATAAATCTTTCTCAGACCTAGCCCTGAAACGCTGAACCTAACTGGAGCTTACATTTGTAATACGAGCACGAACTTGAAATTGGGTTAACTGTGCAATTACAGAAAAAACATTCATGATTTAGTAACAGCCAATGCGCTTTAATTAAATTATCCGCCTATTATTGATATCACGTTTCCCAATCAAGTTCATCTCAAATTCAAATTAGTGCAGGAATTTACAGAACATTATATTTCTATTTTTAATACGCTTACGTGAAAAACCGCCCGAGTAGAAGGAATGCTCTCACTCTTTCCTACCTTTTTTACGAAATTTGATTTCGACTCAAGAAGAAATGCATTCGCAATATGATCACACGCAACAGTTTTGGATCCTCTTTAAGGTTGGCTGCAAATGTAATTTGCTAATTTTAATTTTCACTTTGCTCCCGTTCAATTTAAACCTGAATTTGAATTAATTTTCACGGAAATTAAGTTTTAAGAGCGCGCGTTGTACGAGTCTCTCTTGTATCGCGAGTAGAAATTTAATTTCAAAGTCGAAGGTTGGGGCGCAGAAATATGTAAATTTGATTAATTTGGTAATAGATTTACGTTCGAATAATGCCCTTCGTTCTAACCCTGAATTAAATAAAATAACGATTTCCTATTGCTCAGCATGCATGCAAAACCTCTCACACGAAATTCGATTATGATTACTGCGTAGAGCATCTATATTTTAACACCGAATGCAAAATTTAAATCTTGTTTGGGCGTGAAGTGGTATTGGTTAATGCTGTATGATACTGCGAGCTTTTCGAATATAATTTTGTGAGAGATAACCGCATTGCAATTAAATACTTGCATAAAATACGGGATGTATTATAACCGGACGTTTAATAACTGGTAATCCAATGCAGGAGTAGGAATATGCGATAAGAGATGTAAATAAATCATAAAATGTCAGCGCATTCAGGCGAGTATTTGCATTAATTAGCCAGATGCAATCAGCTGCGAAAATTTTAACGAGAATTACAAAATAATATCTATAATTACTTTCGCTTTCAAGTGGCATATTTATTCCAATGAAGCCAATTTTTTTAATCAAACTCCAATAATCAAGCAAAATCAGTCAAACAGCATACTTTTTATAAGCAATATAAACACTCATCTGTTATCAATTTTTCTGAGAAGCGAAACAGTCCAAGGAAAACTACAAATTTCATAAACATGCACAGTGTATTACTTTAATTAATTACCGGGCATTATGTTTTCTTAAATGCGAGTAAAATGAGTTTTACAGGAAACACATTCGTTGGTACTAAGTCATTTATTAATCTACGGTGTATATGAAAAACAACAATTTAAAAAAAACTTGTTAAAATGCATCATTTTAGGCATATCACAAATATACTTTAAGGGGCCTTCCCTAACTATGTCCGAGGCTGGAGGTTCATACAAATCAAATTATACGATTTACAAAGGGGGTTGGTAAATTCGGCATCTAAATTTTATTGGGTTTTTGCGAGAATTTAAACTTTTGCTATGAGAACAGTGAAACATGTCTATAACGACTACTAATGCACTGATTAATATGTTAAGATAACGAATTGTAAGGTCATTTTGTGAATGTACGTCAACCTGTTCCATAGGTTATTTGTACTAAAATTTAATGTCAACAGAGGGTGGAAATTTGACGTAATTTGAAGATACACGCAATTTCACGAAATGTATAAAACAAGATTTTTTTTAAAAAACTAACTTGGTCGCCCTGTCATTATACGTTGGGGGGTGATTAAGGAACAAGAAATTGGGCATTAAAGCAGTTCTTTTGAAATATACGAGCATCAATTATCCCTTATTTCACTGAATTTCCAAATGATATATGATTACTGCTGCATCATTTTTTAAAAATGTGATGACCATCGTCTTCTTTCATTTCAGAACCAGCAATTGGCTTACTCCCATTTAAGTGTGTAATTAATTTACAGGGCAGGCGGTCTTTATTATTTACAACATGCAATTTCAAGTGCCATAATTGTGTTAGTAATAATTTCTTAGTAATTGAAATAATTCATGAAATCATAATTAAAAACATTAGGTTTAACGCGTGAGATTTAGAGTAGCTAAGTGGCGTAAAATACAGTACAGTGCTGTTTAAATAATAAATTTTAGCCAATTTCTAATCTTTGAAAACACTGAAAGTAGCGCGATGAACTTTGGCATGTTTAGAACCCCAATTAACGATTAATGAACTGGTGTTATTACCCGTCACTTGCGTTTATTTATGATTAGCCCTGTAAAGAATAATTCAGATAATTATTAAGTGAAAGGATTTCTGAGAATGCAGACCAAATCATCAATATTTTAACCAACATTCCATTTCCACACCTACATTTTATTAGATTTAGGCAGTTCTTGGAAGAATGTTTTGATAATTACATGCATTATGGAGCAGTCTATAACGAATTCAAACCATTGTTTGAAAATTACTGAGGAGGTTGCGCTTTAACCTCATATTCGAATAAGTAATAAAAACAATATCAAAACTGAAGTGCAATCAGCTTTCAGAGTTGTTTTACTGCTTCAGGCATAAGTATTTGCCGAATTTTATCATCCCTGTATTCAAATAAAATAACACCATTTTTGTGTCAAATATTCTACTTCAAAGAAAACAAAGGAGATGCTGAAAGTTAACATTTTAGCTCAACCTACGAACGTACATTTTCCCATTTTAATTTCAATTTGTATTTTATTACTTTAAAGAAGAATTAACCACAAATATATGATTCTTAACAAAATAACGATCAATCTTGATGATTAACAATGATTAATCGATCATTTGTCATTTTTTTTACAGTTTCGTGAATTCTTTTAAAGCATATGCAATGCATACAATGCAAGCACAAGGTACACAGTAAGTAACCCAAATCTGTTGTATAATTCTCCTCTGCTGCAACTTATGAGAGAAAAGACATCCATTATTTGCGACCTCACTCGGTAAATGTTCTTGCCATTAGACATATTGTCCTATATTTGTCTAGGTCTGTGATGGTTTCTGATAACTCTCCCTTTTGTAACATTTATCGGTTCTCCAGGTAGTAAGCAAGCAATCTTGCTAATGCAAGCTGATAGGTTTCAAACATTACTGATAAAGCTGCAGGCGTGAACACGGTCTCTAAGGACGCAGTTGCGCAGCAAGATTGTTTGAAATTACTTTATTGCAATGAGAACTCCAGGCTTCTGGAACACCGTTCAAATATCGGATGCCAAATATAAGAAATTATTTTACACTGTTTATATCATAATAAAAATAGCTCACGGTCAATAAACAAAATTATTCATACTGGCAAAAAGCATTGGATTATTTAGTCATGGATGTCGGAAAAACCAGATCCAATTTACAAATTATCATGCCATTCTGCTGCCAAACAAAAAAGGCATTGAGTCACAGCATCGAATAAACCAATTTCATGAGCAAATTACAAAGTTTGGAGTTGAAGAATGGGAAGTTGAGAATAATTCAATTCAATTCAGGGTCCTACTGTTCGCATTTCCAATTTATTAGCAATGCACCTCGTATGGTGATTAACAATGGCATTGCTAAATTAACTGAATAATTGATTAAGAAGTGGATTCTAACGTCTAATGTCAACCAATAAATAGGACTAATATATATGGAGGTCCATCGGTGACTTGAAATCAGGCCTTATTGATAGCGGAAGATGATTGAGGTAAAACAGCAATAAGTCTTGTCCATAGTATGAATCATGTCATTAAGGAATAAGGCCTGCATCGCATGACCTCATTCAATGCAATTTTGGTTAAATACTATGCCTGCCAGCAATTCACGCTAAATCATTCAGTTCTCCACGATTTTACCAGATTAAGTAAGAAACCGCGGATACATGTACTTGTAACAAGCCGAAAATTCACATGACATGCATCCCTGAATGACGTTTCTCTACATTGACAGATGCAGCCGTATTTGGCAATTAATTTATCTCGCTAGGTCAGAAACTTGTACTTCTGACAATTGTGGGTAAATGCTCATTTCCCTGAGCCCAACATTATATTTTACGTCATGCTTATGCTATTCGACAACTTGCTACCATAACGTAAAACAAAACACGAGTTACCGTTAGCCAAAATTTCATTGATTCGAGGGACCCTTCTTATGGCCGACCTAAAATGATGCTCATTTTTGTTTCAAATCCTTGTTATAATTGTAACTGATAAATTGGCATTTTTAAATGTAAAATTGGAAAACTGATTATCCACTAGGGTCTGAGTTCAACTTGTAACAACAACAAACAAAAAAACAGCACAACAACGTTATTTCATTGAGAGGAACAATTCGTTTTCGGATTTCGGATTATCTACGGATATCGTTTTTGTGCGTTCGGATAACGTTGTTCGTGTGTTTGTGTGTCGCGAAAATGTGTAACGGAAGTGACGCCATACATAGTGTGGACGTCCCCATATATACATGTATATGCATACACATACATGCACATGCATATGGGAAAAGTTCCAGCTCAGGGTATTATGACGTCATATATTTATTTGCGTGTATAATAAGGGTGCCAGATCAAGGCATATATATGCATAAATGGAGGGTGGCAGGTCAGGGCATGTATATAGCGTCATATACATGTAAACATGAAGGGATGATGCAAGAACGGGGAATAATGTGCCACGATAGTGACGCACAAGACGAATCCCAACAAATTATTTCATTTAAAAAAAAATATATATTAACTGGACAATTGACATTTTCGAATTATAAAAACTAACCCAGACAGTTGATGGTTGCGGGCAACCAATTCTACACGAGAGAAAAATCTAACTACGTGTATTATAAAGCAAACTATATTACTATATTATATTTTTATAGGAAAAAAGATGCACGTTTCTGCATGGTGGGCATCCTTTTGGGTCGTGCATAACTACATTTTCTTTGAGACGAGGGGCACTTTTCTGTTCATAAAACTAACTGGGGTTGCCCTAGGCGCAGCCACTCATAATGCTGCCTCAACTTCAATTTCCTACTCATCGATATCATGAGAGCATTTGCGTATAACACGGAAGTAAATCTATGCATCGTGCAACTACTCATGCTCATTGCTCCTAGTATCCTACAAAGATACTCAAATGCAAAAATCCATTTGCAAGCTTTCCAAACATGCAAAAACACGCTGGGACTTCCGGGGCAAAAAAAAATCTGAATAAACTAACATCAACAAGATGCAGGGTTTACTAACCTCTCAGCGCCAAAAAGTCCACATTGACGCTGACGGAAGTCGGCAGAAGAGCATCGGCGATCGCCTTATCCGTAGCCGTTCTGTAGATGGACTCAGTTCCGGCTTCCTTTTCGGCGTTTTCGTCGCATTTTTCACTCTCTTCGTCGTACATGAGCACGGTGATATTCCATTGGTGGTCTCCGGTGTGAACCAACCGGCTCGGGCTGGCAGTCAGGGCCAAGATCATCCAAAAACAATGGAACCAAAGTGACATGGGGATGTGCTGGTGGACAGAAGGCGCCGATGGCTCCTAGCTCTTTGCTTTCTTCCAGGACCAGCAATTGCAAGTTTCAGAGGTTCAGAGTCCGTTTCAAGAACTCCAGCATCACGACTTGGTCAGCTGGAAGAATGTCCTTTCCGTCGAGTGCCAACATCTTGGGAGGAGGTTGATGATCTCCGTTCGCGAGGTTCTACGCCGGTGAAGATGCTGGGCAGCCACTGCCGTCGCTAATGTTTGTGCAACGCTACAAGACATCCTCCAACCAGCGAGCGCTTCTGCCAATGCGTCCAGAGCACCACCAGGCGGCGCTGAAGCGAGCGAATTAGGATATAATATGGAGCACTTGTGACTTGGCCAACAGCTGTATGGAGATGCGCGGTATTACGTAAGGTAAGAGCGATCGATAAGCGGCCAATAATGCCGCTAGATGGCGGGGTGGCTCGGAAGCAATAGTCGATATCCGGTGAAAACGCCGAATGCAAAAAATACCAAATTGCGAATTAGCCGAATTAAAATACACCGAATGTTAAAATGCCAGATGTAAAAACGTCGAATGCTAAAAGAGGAAATGTTAGGCCATAAAGTAGAGATATCGGCATAAATCAAATTTTTGAAAATTAATACAACTTCATATCGAACTTGAATGTTGATTGAAGGCAAATCAATAAAAGGAGACCATCGATTTTTTTTCATAATTTAACAATAAACGCTTGAACAAATTTGACGCTAGAATTTCGATTTAAAAAATTAATAAAACAAATATATGGATTAGAATTTTCTTGAGTATATTTCTTGCGCATTTCTTTGCAAGTGTTTTAAGAAATTTGTGCGTGAATTCAATAATCAATTATTTTTATTATATTCGTTGCGCAAAAATGTCCAACATATTCTTCTACTGACAGACATTTTTTTCAATAATCTCTGTTTATAACGGCAATTATTGGAGGTAAACGGCCATGACGAATATACATGTATGTATCTCTCAAGAATGGAACGCCGAATGCAAAATTTTAGAAAAAATTAAGTCTATAAATAAAGGATACTAGTCAACATTTCCATACAAAAATTGATTTACAAATATAATTTATTAAGATAAGGGCCAAACATTTTTGTTCGCACATTTTTGCTTGAAATGGTTATGAAAATTGCCAAACATTTTTACCCTAATGTAGAATTGGTCGTACACCACGGTCTCAGCTTTGGGTTATAATTTCAAAATATCCCGTTAATTTAGAAAAACATGTAAGAATTAACAAAGCCATTACTCGACCTCCGAAATCGGAGCTTTCCTGCATGGCAACTTTATTAGAATTTTGTTTTCAAATTTCTTACTTTAACAATTATAATAAGCATTTGAAGCAAAAATGTACAAGTAAATTTTTGCAGTGTGGGAATGTTTTTGGTTCAGCCTCTAAAGGAACGCGTTGTGCACCTTTTCTTTATAAAAATACATAGTAAAAAATAATACTCCATTTAATCATAATCATCAAGTGTGGACACCCCAACCCTTCCTTCGCAGCGATATTTTACAAGGTAAATGGTCTAAATTGATGTTTTTTAAGTCAACCTTGTTTTTACTTCATCGTATTTTGATGTGGGTCACTTTTAGAACACATGCAGCGGGTTAGCCACATCTGGCTTGTTTAAGCTTGCTTGTAGCAGGTGATATTGAGATAGGCCTTACGAACCTCTGGCTTACACAACGCATTTTAAGCTACGAACTACGAACATTTTAGAGCATCCCATCATACGTAATCTTATGTGAAGTTAAAAATACAGCACATACAGAAATACTGCCATACTGGGTATAATTTGAAATAACAATAACAATTCCAGCTACAAAACTCACTTATTCAAAACTTTATTAAGGAATGCATTTCAATCAACAAGATATAGATATCAAAAATTAACAATTCATGAACTAAGATGAAAGGGATCATCACCTCTTGTTTCAAAAGGTGCAATCAGTTTGGTAAACAGAGAATTGAGCGCAACCATCTTCAGAATGCCAACAAACAGACGCCATTTTGTTATAGGAAAGACTGTACTGAACATAGTAGCACAGAATGCATCACATATGGCGCTGGGATTTTCAAAGTTTTTTTTCAGACAAATAAAGATTATTTTAAAAAATTCATATAACCAAATCACAAAACATTTCAAATGGTGACAATAAACCTTGAAAGTTTAAGATTTTGGAGTCCAATAATAGGGAGATTTTGCATGCAGGTTTCAATTAAATTAGTGGGATATAAAACTAGCCTACGTTAAAATACGATTCGATTGCAGTTTTCGAATTTTCTAAAAAGTCAATATTTAGCAAGTAGCTTATAACAAGGCAAAGGTATATACAATGTACATAATTGTTTCTATAATAACGCATAAATGCATTTGAAGATCTTTCAAATGCATTAATTAGTGCAAAATAAATATTTCAAGTGCCTGTTGGTGCAAAATAAAACATGTTAACATAGGACGATTCCACAAGTCTCGTTTAACATATTAAGAGGACAGTTCCTCACTAAATTCAATTTAAATTGCTCATACATGTATTATTCAATCTGTGCAGCCAGTATTAGATAAAAAATGAGCTTTGGAATGAGCCTTTATTGTATACTTAGCTGATCACAGCCTCTTTACTGGCATCCACTGAACATGGTTGTGGTCAAGAATGCACTTAGGTGTGAAGCAAATCCAAGGCACGTTTTGTGTTTGTCTCTTTCTTGTAAGTTTTACATCTTATGAGCATTATTTTTCTTTAGAGCATGACCAGGAGGAAGTTTGCGAACACATAATCCCAAACAGTCATACTGAAATCAAAATCGTTATAGTATTTTAGGCATATTGTAATTTTGGTCAAATTATTATGTTCTTATTGTGATGTGCATATATAGTGATTATACATGCACTGTATTTCATGTAAACATATACAGCGTCAACACTAATTACGTCAACTAATTTAGTTTATTTTTTCAAAAAGCCTTAATGGTTACTTTCATCTTTGACAAAATCTAATAGAACATTTTCCCATTCACGTTTTGGTCAAATGTTTTTTATTTGAACACATTTATTTCAATGCATTTTTCTATTTTTAGGATTCACTAGAAATCGTGAGCAACTGATCTGGAGTTATGAATGTATATTGCATCGATTCATAATAAACAGAAATAAAATCACAAATATTGGTGTACTCACAGTTACTACGCCATTTTGCTTTTGATTGATGACAGAAGCATGAATGCTACGCACACAAAAAAAGAATAATTAAAAATGGCATTCGAATATAATTGCTTTTAAATTAGACGTTGCAAAATCCGAGTGAAACAAACCAAAACATTATATGCAAATAAGTGGCATAACCGGCCAGGCAATGCCACCAGGCATGCAGCTGTGTTATTGGACCCAATGAACCAAGCTTTTCATTTCTTAACGTGCTAGAAATTAAATAATTGGTTTCTATGAGGATAAAATATTTTTTTTAAAAACTATACAGAGCCACAGGTTAATCCTGAAATTATGAGGCTGAAGCGATGCTTTCGCAAATAATAAATTTAAGAGAAAAAATCATCTGGAAGCTAGATCGATATGCAATCCAATTTTAAGACGCAAGCAAGATGTTTCATGGAAGGACAATTGCATATTACATAATGTATGAGGAGAAAAAGTCATACATTCATAAATGGATGAATTGAGGCTACTAAACATAAATGAAAATATCAATATTAAATGTGAACTTACGTCAAACCCTGGCAGAAATTATTGTCAATATTCCAGACCACAAATCCCAGAAGATACAGCAATGCACCAGCAATGTACAATCTGACATCGCATTTTTTTGTCCTAAAATAGTTCATGTATTAGTTTTAAATAATCTTCCATGTTTGTTGACCAAGTAAATAAAAGCAAGCGTGTAATAATCCCAATTAAAAATGTATAACAATGATTCCACTAAACAAATTTTGATTGATACTGACAATAAACATTTGTCAGAAAATGCATATTGTGAAACTTGAATGGGATGATTCAATCAGTATTCGCAATGGGATTATTTTTGTTGAAAATAAATCTCATTACTGTCATAACTTAATGCATTAGTAATTATCATACTATTGATTTAAACAATAAATATCATTTCTGACAGTTTATTACTCTAAACAGCCATTGCTCATTGATGCACATTTTCTTTATTTATGCATGACATCATACCACTACACAATCCATTATTCAGTAACTAAAACGAATTACCCATTTTTACCTTGCTAAATGTAAATCCATGATGAATAAGCAAAATACCAAGACGCCATAGGCTACCTAATGGGATTAAAACGACATTTTAAATAGATGTCAACTATTATTAACGAAGTATTAAATAGAATTTCACAAAATGGTGTGCAACTAGTCACAAATAATTGCATACCTGGAAATATATAGGCTTATTGATGGTCATATATATCTAAAACAAGCGAGGCTAATGTTTATTAACTGTGAAAATAGATATAGCGAAAATAAAAGGGTTTTTTAAACAAAAAATACTTACTGCTGTGGCGAGGAATGAGTATGAAAATAGGACAACAGCAACTTTTTTTCTTTGTTGAATATCAGGAACCAAAATTCCAAATCTACAAACAAATATTCGTTAGTGTGTGGTCACTGCATTACAAAGCATTAATGTGTCTCTCTTTAGATAAACTTACAAGCAATATATTAATACCGAAGCGCCATACAACATCGGTAACTCATCAAACAGCTGAATATTGGTAAGCACATTATCACTTTTTATAATCAACACCAATAACACATTTTAAAAAAAACGAAATTTACCTGCATTTCGTACAGCAAAGTCATATGAAATGACCAGGACCCTATTCCTACCACTAAAATTAGATTTTAAAATTAATATCAAAGAGTGAAATTTTCGTTAATTGCTCCATTTTGTAACAGAAATAAGACATTAACATATTTTAATTCGATGTTTATTTCTAAACCATCAATGTGAAGTTGATTAATCGATGGAGCTCTTAAAAGCTATAAACATACAAGTTATGTTTTTTTTCTTTAAGATGGTGCAATTATATTTTTTATCAATAACAATCGATGATCAAATAAAACTTGCATAATAGGAACAAATGGCAGGCGACAAATCGAAACCCAATTCCATCTCGATATGCCAAAATAGCGCCCCACGCCGGAGGCACTATCATCACCAAGTTACTTATCGTATTCCCTGAAAAGTAAACAACACTGGAAATTAACATACAGGAGTATAATATCTCCATGTTGAAAAAATAACTACGTTGCTTCCATTTTCGACAATTCGCCCTCTAGCTTACAGGTGATAGCAGGCTCACTTCCGTTTCCGCAACTGAACAAGAAAATGGACGACAAACGACAAACTTGTTTATGCTTCAGTAAAATTCTCATTATAATATGTTTCAGTTTTCACGGCCCAGCAAAGCATAAAATCGTTTATGAAGTTTATTTCGAAGTTTAAACTGAACTTCGGGAAGTCGTACATTTCCAATTCATGTACAGTGAAAGCTCGATAACTCGACTTCCTATAAATAGAATAATACGCTAACTCGAACTTTTAATCAAGTCCCGAAT